>JASDQU010948385.1:31685-55994 GCA_032191745.1 Picea mariana
GGATATTTCATGTTATCATGAATGCGTGCACATTCCTATTAATAATAATGCACATGAACTTTAGGAACATGTACGCGTTCCTAAAGCATGAACATGTTATTTTTATTTCAATTTGTTTTAGGAACGAGAACATGTTCTTGTACATGTGTTTCTCAGGAATGTGTGTGTGTGTGTTCTTGAGAATGCACATGCATTCTTGGAAATGTTCCTACATGGCTTGTTGAGTGGATTTTCAAAGTTTTTCGAACCTATCACATCAAGAAGGCATGTACGTTCCTAGAAATGTGCACACGTTCCAATGAGTGTGTGTTCCTTCTCACCCCATTTCCACTTTATATTCCACCAAATTCGTGCAGTCACCCCTTAAATATTGTGCATTTCGAAAGGAAGAGCCTGAGGAAGAGATTTATGAAGAAAGTTACCATCCTTTTGTAGAGGAGCAAAAATGATCCCATGACTCTACTGAAGACAACAAAGATATAATTGAAGAATGAGAGCCTGGAATGGATATTCATGAGGATAAAGTGATGGTGTATTCTCCTCCATTCGATGAATTCATCCAAGATTCCATTCCTCCTGCACAAGAAGAAGAGAATGTGATTAGTCATTTTCCTTTCCATGTTTTTTATGATGCTCTGTTGTATGGTTTAAAAGGTGAATAAATAGAGGAACCCTTGGATGTACTAGACCCCTCATGCTACGATGAAGGTGATGATGTGATTGAAAAAAATGATGAGTTTATATGTGTTGGGAGATGTAAATGGGAGGTGATTGGTTATGATGGAGATCCCATTTACGACACTAAAGGTCATTTTCAAATATTTCCTTTACAATAACCATGTGTGAGTGCTACTAATTCAGATATTTGGTAGTGTGAAGATAACATGATTACATATTTGTTCCAATCACCCAAGGATGACTTACTGTAGCATTCCCATAATGATTTTTGGTCATACCCTAGGGTTTGATGCTTATTCTTTTGAGCACTTGGATTTATTCTATGAAGAAAATTCTCAACCACTATTGTGTTCCAGTCTTGATTAGGGTAAGGACATGATTTTCCTAGAGTAGGATACTTGTGATGAGGCTTTCCAACCCTATTATTTTCCTTTATTTCTCTATGTCACTAATGAAGTAGCTAGGAAAAGTGTTCCTTGTCCCAAGATGCTTCCAAGGAAAAAACAATTCTTGGATTTTAATGGTAGGTTGAATGCTTTAAGAAGAAGTTTGATATATCGATCTTTCAACCTTCCCCTAAGTAATTGTCTATCATCCTCCATATTATTGTTCATCCCTTTTCAGGTCTTGGGGAGTGATAAGGTCTAGGCTAGTTAACCTTCTGACCCTTTGAGCCAACGGGATGAATCTCTACCTTGTCACAACCCTATTCAAATATGAATTGAACATTCTCGTGAGAACATGGCTTGGCATGATTTGGCCCCTCCCTCGTGCCTACATGAGTTAGAATTTATGATTAGTTATGACACAATGCATGCTCTGAATCATGTTCTTTTTGTGCTTAACTTGTGCTTGTTTTGGTTTATGATGAATCACAAGGGTAGGTGTTATGATACAATTCTAGTATGGTTTTATTGGTTATATGATTACACCTAGCATTAAGACTAACACAGGTAGATATAGGTAGGTAGGGAGGCATTGCATATGTAACATATCATGTTAGTATAGTTTTCATTTAGCTTAACCTGATTTGTGTACATGCTAATGATTTATGTGTTTTCTTCTTGCATATTGCATCATTTCTATGTCATACTTATATGTTTGCATGATCATATTTACATGCTAGAATAAAAATATTGGAAAAAATTATTTTTAACATTTTCTTTTGGATTTTGATAATTTTCATAAGAATAAGGGGTGATAGCACCAACCTTGATGCTCTTACGACTTTTCTTGAGTGTGTAGGCACATGTCATACCAGATTTTTTGAGCTTCTCATGTGCTCTACGTTGAGCACATGTCCCCGTGTAGGAGCATGATGTTACCCCCTCATACTAGGGGTAACTAAGGAGATCATGTCTCAAATCCCATGGGTAGCAGACATGGAGTGTTGAGAGTCATGTTGACTAACATAGCCCCGCAAGGCCCCTCCTATCTTGACTTGCACCATTATGCATCACCACCAGCAAAGAAACATCTATCACAGTAGCCTGGCCCCAGAGGATAGCAAGTATTTCTTCATGAGGTAATAAGTCTAGTATCATTGTAAGTGTCACTTTAATAATTGAATCATTTGAATATATTGTAAATAATTCTTTCTTGATTACAAAATGTTTACTTGGAAATTATACCTCCATTTCAATCAACCCAACTCTCTTCTTCATGATCAGATCATTTGAGAGATATTGATCTTCGATCTGAGGAGTGCTCACTCGAGAGAACACACTGAGATATATCACTCCTCCATTGGATCATGAAATTCCTAACCTTGGTGGGTGTCATTACGTCCTAGTGAGTTGGTCACCCTAGGGAATGGGGTGCTACTGGGGAGTTCGTTGAAGAGTCATCATATCGTTCCTGATCATACTTATCACTTTCCATACTTCTTCCATTTTGTCTCCTCAATCTTTTGGGTTTTCAGGTGCACTGAACCAATAAGGGATTGTACCTCATTTCATGGGAAGAAGGGGATGAAGGCCCAGAGGGGAATGTAGCTGGAAAAAGATAAAATCCAATCATAAACCTTCCATATGTTCGCCTTGGGATATCGAGAACAATGAAATGATTCTCGAAACAAAGAGGGACTCGTTAATTAAATAACTAACTAATCAATCATGCCAACCGAGGTAGAGCATATGCAGACTGTGCATTTCCTTTTAGTGCCCCTTATTGTCTTCAACTTAGAAAGGCACGATGACCAAGATAGAGTGTATGTGGGCTATGCATTTTATTTTTAGTTCCCCTTATTGTCTTCAACTTGGAAACATGTTAATAAATTAATGACAAATAAATGGGCTTGGAAAAATGTTGCATTGTGGATGAAGGGAAGCACACCCTCTACAAAGGAACCCATAAATGAGACAATATGAACACTTGTATGTCATGAACCCCATGCTCAAAAGTCTTACCCCACTCCACCTCATACTCACACATGAATTAGATAGGTTTCCCTTGGGAAACACCTTTGACTTGGGGATTAAATGGCCCAATAGGATGCCTTGACACCCCTCCCACACCTAAATTTTAAAAATCGTATAGGGTCTTTGAGCATTTGTTTAGTTTTAAAAGGAATGGTTTTATGCACATGTTTTGGTGGTTCCATTATTAGATGTGGCTTAATTGGAATGATTCTTGTGACTTATGGACCCTTGGAGGGTGCATCTGTTTTTGTTTTCAGGACCTTACCCAGTGGACATGTATTCATGAGGAGATGACTTTGTTTGGACCTTCATGGGGCCTTTGGAGCCTAAGGACGGATGCATAAACCCCACGTATGGGGCAGGATTATGATCACCATTTTCACATTGAATAAGGATATTGTTTCCTTTGGAGGCACTCTGGCATGGCTAGGAGGTGATCTCCCACCTCTCTCCACTTGGACGATGGCCTTTGGAGGCCTGGAAGTCACCCTACTAACACATAACTTCACTTAAGTCTTGCGGATTTGATGGAGGAGGGTTTGACATGATGGTTTTCACGTGTGGCATGATGATGGGCCTTTGGAGGCCTAACATTACACCTTTTCACCTCAACATTTCACTTTGGGAGCTCAACGTCACCCCAAAGGAGATGAGGTCACCCTTTAGGGTTTTATTTTTGTAAAAAAATGAATTTTCTATAAATTGAATGGGAAAATTAAGAAGTAGGCTCAATGTTTTAAAAGAAAATCACTTTTGGGTTAATGGTGTCTAGCATTTCCCATATAACATGGCTACCCACCATTCATTTTCCATCTTAATTCTTTCTCACACAAGAGGATTCAAGTTTTAAATTTTCGTCCTATTTGGAAAATTGGATATTTTACATGGTGCGCTATCTCTTGGAGGGAAAGTATTGGTGTTTCTTGGCTCATATATGGTGAAGTTTTCCACAACTAGGGTTTTATGCTTGATTATTCTTGGTGAAGTAAGTAAAATCTGCAATTTCATATCATGCTTTGGATGTTTATATGGTAAATTTTACTTGTTCATGTTGAAGATTATGAGATTGGTTGTCCAAAACCGTAGGAGAAGGAACATATGGTATTTTTCCCTCTCTTTAGAACATTTCATCCATTAATTTGTTAAGGAAACCTCATCTAGGGAAACCCCTAAATCCCTAAAGTGCTAGCACTTTAGGATTTTTTTCTTAGAAGCTTGTTGTGATTACTTTTTTCAAGAATCTAAAGAAGGAGGAGAATTCGCTAGGGCCTGAAAGAGCTTTATCCCTAGTAAATATTCCTCTTGAGGCTTAGATTTTGAGGCCCTAAGGTACTAGCACCTCAAAATTTACCTCATTTCTTTAGACATTATTATCAATAGTCTCCAATTGAAAGTTAATTGTTGTTGTAAATGACTCCATAAGCCCCAAAAGGCACTATTATACTTGCTCTCTTGTGAAGGAATTGATCAAACAACTCTCAAAATCTACTCTCCAAAGATTTTGCTAACATTTTCCAACCCTAGCCTAGCTAAAATCACTAACTTTGTTGTTGTTTTCGCAAAAACTACTACAACCATCTAATTTGCTTCATTTTGTTGCATACACTAACTTAATACCATCCCAACTTACTAAAAAAATTCTTGGAATAAGTGCTAATTGTTCTATTGGATAAATGTTGATTTTTCATTGTCTTTTCATGCAATTCTGATCTATATTTCTTGTGACTGTTACAAAATACTAATTACTGTTATAAATTGTCATTTAACTGCAATTTTACTTCATCCATTGTATATTTATGTTGTTTAGTATTTGTCGATGTATTTTATCAAATTGGTACCTGGAAAGTGTTATGTATACATGTTATATTGCTCTTGTTCTGAGAAGGTACACAAAACACTTATCTTTTCCACAATTTTACGGACATAGACATTTGACTTAGGTAATTGGTGAGAGGGACCTCCAAACTTGGCTACATCCTTCCTATCTGATCCCTTGAGGTTACCAGGGACACCTCCCCTAGGATAGACCTCATATATCCCTAAAACGTGGGGATTTCCTAGTAAGATGACATTGGTGGGTTATCCTATAGTTACACCAATTTGATTTTCTTGCCTTTGGCTTGGAAAAGTACAAATTGTATGATAACACGACCCACACCAATGGTTATTGTCTACACATGGAAATAATGTTCCCAAGAAATATAAAGTCATTATTGAAAGAAGAGTCAAATATATACGATTTCTTAGCATGATCGTTATGTGTATAACCATGAAAATGACATGGCACAAACAATGTAATGATGTGCCCATGTAGGCATGAAAAATAGGTCATCTTCAAGACATCTATCCACATAGTGGGCGTCATGTTGTACCCTGGGTTCCATTTTCATTCATGGTGAAATTCCTTGCCTCTTACAATTATTTTCATTAATGGATATTCATTAGAGGGACTTTCTTTTGTGTTATTTTCATTTGGTACATAATGAAGTCATAATCAGTGGTATGTTCTTTCAAAGTTATTTTCCAAGACATCTAATCAATCATTGATTCCCAATCTTATCTTCTATCATTTGATGTGGAAATCATTATGGCTCTCCTTTTAATAGATCTCTTCCTAACATATTTAGTACAATTTCTTAGGAATAAGATTTAGAGACCCTATTAGTACCCTAGAGCTTACAATGATCAATGGTTGGTTCCCTCACAGTAAAAAATGGGTATTCATCAATGGCCCCTAATTGATTTCTTCTATGAAGTGCTTAACATAAACACATATGTTTTCACTTATTAGAGTGCACTATGTACCTTGGGGGTTACCTTAGGTTTGGAAACAATATAAATTAATGACCAATGACCAAATAATTTATCCCATGTTTGAATTCGATACATTTATTCATATGTTGCATATTTGTATATTGTGATGGATATCAATTGAAGACATTGGGCTTGGGCGAAATCCCTCATTGGCAATACCACATGATTTATTTACAATACCACACTCTATATTGCATTGGTAATTTGGAGGACTGTATTTTTACACTACAGTTCTAGCTATCCTTTGAGTGTACATTGATACATATATGCACTTTGCATTTGTTCCTCGCTAAGATTTGATTTGTTCTTCATAGATCCTGTTGGCCCTCGACGAATTTTTGAGGAAACATTGATCAGGTTTGACCACGTTTTGGACTTCGACAGGCTGGTCGAAGATGGAGCACCCAGGTGAAGCTGAGATAGCAGATCTCACTTGTTTTGTGGGTTGTGTGGAACCATCATGGGGTTCTTAGGGTTTTGTAATGCGTTATGGGATGTTGGCCCATGGGTTTATCCATGATTAGGCATTTTTGTAAATGTAAAAGTATAAATAATTAAATATTGTAAGGTAGAAGTAGCTAAGTGAAGAATCGATAGCTTGCAAGGCTAGGTGCAAGTAGTTTTGAGTTTCTTAGTGCAACAGGTTGTGTATGTAAGGCTTTGTGCTTAGTAGAGGAGTTGGCTCTGTTCCTTGACCGATTTTGGGAAGGTGGATCTGGTGCTTAGTGCGGAGATCACCTGTCTGGTGCGAAGCTTGGCTCTGTGGCTTAGTGTGCAAGAGCAGATGAATGTAAGAGATTGAAGCCTAATAAAGAAGAAGAAGTAGTTGGTGGATGTAGCCCCACATTGGGGTGAACCAAGTATATCATGTGTTGATGGTTTGCTTTGTGTTGTTATGTTTATGCTCTGTATCTTCTTAGTGCATTGATTTTTATGTATGATAGATAGATCTATGAATTCTTAGTGCTTTATTTATATTGAATGTGCTAGATCTAACTTATGATGCTAAGTGCGTTGTATATGTTGTCATTCTACTTTGTCGATTTGTACTTAGGGTTTGATATGTGATGTGAGTAAGACTAATAGGTTGATGCATGGTGTTCCTAAGTAATTTGTAGAAGTGTTATAATCACAGATATGTGTCCCATCTCTGTTACAGACAACTGAGTCATGTAACCCCCCTGCCTCTACCTTGGGTGAGACTTTGCCTACTTCGCAGGTTTTGCCGAAAGGGTCGGTAGTTAGGGTTTTGTTGGTGCGTTGTTGAAGCGTTGAACCCTGGTTCTACCCCTATGCCAACAAATGGTTCCATTGTCGGGACCTGAAACTGTGATTGCTGGGAACTAAAGTAAAGAAAAGAGAAACTTTGTTCATAGATCTGTTGTTGTAATGCACAATATTCTACTTGACTTGCGAAGCTTTGTGCTAAAAGATAAATCCGATCTGAAGAAAAGAGGTAAGATATTAAAGCTTTGTGCTTTGCTAAGAATAAGATAAGTGAAAATTTTTGTTTCGAAAACATGAACCTAAGTATGTTTAATAGATTCTGTCCTAGTATGAAAACTAGGGCACAGTTGGAAGAAAGAGTTGATCTGAATAAATTTGATGGAAATAGAGAACGATATGTTATTCCTATGCATAGAAATATTTTTTGGATTAATAAGTGGATGTAGGAACCTAGAAAGAATTTTTGTAGATTGTAGGCTCGGCACTGTGTTCTTAGTACGTAGATAAGGAAAGGTTGGGGAATGTTTAAAAGAAAGAGAGGATTAACTCTATGTTATAACTGTAGAAGACCGGGACATATTGCTAAGGAATGCCATGGTATAGGTCCTATTTGTCTTTGTTGTAAAATTGTTGGTCATGAGGTTGAGGATTGCCCAAGGATGATTGCTAAAGTTTAAAGGATGAAAATGAGATAAGAAAACTATGAAGGAAGTCAAGAGACTAAGAGCATGTTAAATAATCACAAAGTGAAAGAATCAGAGAAAGATCAGACTACATTAGTACAGTTAAAAGAAACGATGAATGATCACAAAGATGTCAGTTTACGAGAGATCATAAAATAAAAATAGTGCATAAATACAAGAATATGAGACTTCGACATAGACTGTGTTTTGGATGAGGAAACACAAGTGAATATTATGACAGAGAACACTTGGGAAATTTTGGGAAAGCCCACTATGGTACCTTCATTGGGAAGGATAGGCTTGTTTAAAGGAAACATGATAACCCTATGTGGAAGAGTTACTAATGTACATGTTATCATCCATGGAACATCGATAGAAGAGGAATTTGAAGTCATTAAGCTTATTGAGAACAATGCCCCGTTCCCTCTTTTGTTAGGAAATACTTGGATTGAGAAAGATTGGATCATAAGGAAAGTAGAGAAAGAAGCTACAGAAAATAAAAAGCAAGAACTAAGGGATTCCATATCTAGGAAAATAGATTGACTGATAGAAGAATGAGAAGTTAAGTCGAAGCAGCATAACACAAGAGAATTAGTTGTAGAAGTTAAAAGAGCGCAAGAAGGTTTAAGGACCTATCCATGCAAGAAAGGAGTACATCCACCCAACAATTAATAAGAGAAGAAATATAAATTCGAACCCTTTGAGAGAACATCAATAGTGCGAAGTCACTACGATAGGAGAAACTAAGAATAAGAATGGGAAGAGGAATCCAAAAACAGTTAAAGAGACTCAAATCACAGGAAATAAGGAAAGGAAGTTCAATAAGAAGCAAACCAAGTTAGAAAATCTATAGGAAGTTACAGAGAATACTTCGCACGAGTCAGGCTCTGAACCTCGTCGGAACAATAGAACCGCACAGAATGGGACTTCACCCAAGCGAAGATATATGACCGTTGGAGGTGCCCCGACTGTTAGAATGATGCTCCTAACGGCTAGGAAACACATTTATGGGAGAATGGACCACATTTGGGACATTGAGACTGCACCATAATGAACGGATTCACATTGATGAAAGCATTCCTGGCCGTTGGAAGAATTTGTTATGACACTCTCTTATTTAACCCGTCGAACGCTGCGTCGGGACCAATTTTTGGTACCCATCATCGACCAGGGGACTGTAGGCTTCCCCTTCGACTGGACGTTGTTCGAAACGTTCCAACCCCGCAACTGAGAAGTGAAGTAAACATCGCGACGATCCGGCTAATGCAAAGCAAATCCCGTCAATCTTACCTTATTATATCCTGCCTTTGGTTGTTGCGGTTAACCGCGCCAGCATTACATGGGACTTAGAGTACACATTGATCACCATGAACATTCCGAAGGGAATACGCATAGTTGGAACCCAGTTGGGATAGATCCCAACACTGAAGAACAATGATTTCAACCTTGGAGACAGAAAGAACCATGCCATGCTCACACCCCATAGATATTTGACGAATACCACTAGGAAGAAGCCTCACATATTCTCCCAACCATGGATTGAGGAGTTGGCGCAGTCAACGATACCGAATGTAATGAAGATTCCTCATTTTGGCCGACATCAGGAGGTTAACGCTTGTGTTAATCTCCTCTTGTTGTGCTATCATGGTGGATACCTGTGGCTTGACATGAGGATTACTGTGGATCCAACGTTGATCCACTTGATCACAGGATTGAGCATGCAGGGACCCGACCCTTAGCAGTTCTACCCAAGGAAGACCTCAGATCTCTCTCTGGCACAATGCATTAAGGAGGCATATGGTGAAGTTAAGAAGGGAAAGCGAGGCTACAAGGTAGCCTCTATCCAGGATGGCACAGTGTGCCTCGCTTGCCAACTCATAGCTGGCAAGATTGTAAGAAAGAATCGCCCCACACAAGTCACTGGGTTCATACCTTGCAGGAAAATGCATGGAGGGGATGCAGATGAATTGGGAGAGTTACCTCGTCAACAAGCTTGAGAAATACTTCCGCGAAGCGCAGGATCAGGGATACGAGTTCTACTTTAGCTGGATACTTGTGTTGTTTTCATTTGTCGCTTGGCAAAAGCCGGAAGGAGCTTCCCAGAGATTGAACCATCGGAGCCGTTGGCCGCGAGGTTCTCAACCTTATGGTATACGAATGACATGTCAAAGAAATGACAGTAGAATGTAATGTTCCATGCCTACTATCATCTACTGAAGGTTTCCATTGAGTCATTCCCGCGCATGCCACTATGCACCTTGCACCAGTACAAACCACTAGCTAAATTTTGTGCAGATCCACATTTTATTTATATCACTGCGCACAGAGACGAGAGAAAGGAAGAGCTACAGTCCTATTACAAGCTGATGGATGAAGACATAGAGAAGATCATGAAGGAGTGGTCTGAGGAGTTCCTTGTACTCGTTGATGACACATAACTCTCCAACCCTGACATCATAGGAAGCCCCTTGGTCACCTGGTTCGAGCATGCAGGACAGTCAAGTGAAAAGAAGAAAAAGAAAAGGGAGGAAGTTCAGAACATAGTGACTGATGAGGAGGACAACGCCTCATAAGAAAGTGGACCTGGATTTCCCACAGGAGGAGGAGGAGACGAAGTAAATCAAGAAGTAGGAGGGGAAGAAGGAGAAAAGCAAGGATACGATGTAGCTACACCATCGAAGGATTCCCCTACCAAGACAGAAACATTGAATAAGAGGAAGGTTTCTCCGTAGAAACCCTTGGCAAGAAATAAAACCCACACCAGTAAGCCCCAGCTAGAGGCCACGCCCACAGAGGACGACATCGGCTTGGTTCATGGAGCGATGGAGGATGCGTACGAAGATCTCTTGCAGAGATATGGAGAGAAGAAGGAAGAGTTGTATGTAAAGGTCGAGAAGGAGTTGAAGGAGATACAATGAGCTATTCAAGTTATCCGCACAGTACCTATTACGCATTCCTTGTTGGAGATTGCATAATTGGGGGACGAGCCTGCCTAATTTAGAATATTACCAGATGCAATAGAGGCTCGGGTTCAGAAAGTTAAAGAAGAAAAGGAAAAGGCTACAGAAGCCATGAAGAAAGAGAAAGAGGAAGTCTTAGAGCAACTACAAGTTGTGTAGCACTGTGTAACCGCTTATGAAAACGATAAAGATGAGTTTCAGGCGATGCTCGAGGAAGAAACAATGAAGATACAAAGGGAAAAGGACCAGCTTCTCACAGAGCAGACTCCGGTCAAAGAAGTGGTTAGAAGAGCACTTCGCTCTGTGCCAGGCTTGGCACAGGAGGAACATAAGGCAGTCGAGGTTCAAGTGATGAATATTTTTTAGGCCATCTAGTAGCTTCAAGAAAGGATAATGGAGTTGGAGGTCCAAGCAGTACCAAGCACTCTGTAAGAGGTGCGCGACCAAGGCCCTCACCTCATAATGAAAATAGTTGGAAGGATCAGGGCCCTCGCCTCAGAATGCAAACAATTGAGTGATAGGAGCACGCGGACTTCTGAACACCTCACAGAAGACCTAGAGCTAAGGAAAATAGAATCACAACTACAAGAGGTGCAACAACATGCACTATCAGTACAAGTGCAGATGAAGTTACTCACTACAGTCGAGAGAATGAAGAGATCACAGGAACAACACACAGTCCAGCAACAGATTACTACCATGTAGGGCAGAGTAATGAGAGTCACACAGAGGCTACAACTGGTTCAGGATGAAGCCTATGCGGTGTTTGAAGAGATCGAAGGACAAGGTTTGCAACTAGACCAAGTGGTTGCAACAGTGGAACAATGCCTGGAAGGGCTTGTTACAGAAAAAATGATCCAAGAACTCGATGATCTGGAGGCTCAGGAGAAGCAGTAAGTTGAGGCATCTTGAGGCCTTCAAAGCAACGTTGCCCAGATCTTAGTGACTCGGGACGAGTCACAGATGAGTGTTGGGGGCATGTTGGCCCTCGACCAAGTTTTGAGGAAAATTGCTCAGGTTTGACAACATTTTGGACTTCAACAGGCTGGTCAAAGATGGAGTGCCTAGGCGGAGCTGAGATCGCGAATATCACTTGTTTTGTGGGCTTTGTGGACCCAACATGGGGTTCTTAGGGTTTTGTAACAGGTTATGGGATGTCGACCCATGGGTTTACCCATGATTAGGCCTTTTTGTAAATGTAAAAGTATAAATAAGTAAAGATTGTAAGGTAGAAGTAGCTAAGTGAAGAGTCGATAGCTTGCAAGGCTAAGTGCAAGTAGCTTTGAGTTGCTTAGAGCAACTGACTGTGTATGTGAGGATTTGTGCTTAGTAGAGGAGTTGGCTCTATTCCTTGACCGATTTTGGGAAGGTGGATCTAGTGCTTAGTGCGAAGATCACGTGTCCGGTGCGAAGATTGGCTCTATGGCTTAGGAGTAGATGAATGTAAGAGATTGAAGCCTAATAAAGAAGAAGAAGGAGTTGGTAGATGTAGCCCCACACTGGGGTGAACCACGTATATCATGTGTTGATGGTTTCCTTTGTGTTATGATGTTTATTCTCGGGATCGTCTTAGTGCTTAGTGCTTTATTTATATTGAATCTGTTAGATCTAACTTATAATTTTAAGTGCGATGTATATGTTGTCATTGTTACTGCGTCAATCTGTACTTAGGGTTTGATTTGCCATGTGAGTAAGACTAACAGGTTGATGCATGTTGTTCCTAAGTACTCTGTAGAAGTGTTATAATCACAGATCTGTGTCCCAGCTCGGTTACAGACACTTGATTCCTGTAACCCCCCTGCCTCTACCTCGGGTGAGACTTCGCCTGCTTCGAAGGTGTTGCCAAAAGGGCCAGTAGTTAGGGTTTTTTTGGTGCATTGTTGAAGCGTTGAACCCTGGGTCTGCCCCTGTGCCAACATATCCTTTATGTATTTATTCATGATCACAATCCCACAAATAATTTTTACATGGATTTGAAATGTACTTGATTTGGCAACCACACTTGTTTCCCTTTTGAGCATGGGGGTGCCCACCTTGAGGAAGAGAGTTTTCTCTTACCTTGTTTTTGCTTGCAGGTGATTCTATGATCTTTGGTCTATTGAACTCTTCTTTGATTTGTCTTCCCTAAATCTTTGCGTTATTTATAGTGTTTTGGCCATCAGTTTCTTTTCTCTCCTCACACATTAGAGGGGATCTATTATACCTTTATTTGGTCACCCATGACTTAAGTCAATGATCTAGCCTTGTGAAATTGTTATAATCATGGAGCTTTACCCTTTTTTGTTTTCTAGGGCCTCTTCATCACTCACACTCCATTTTTCATCATCTAGCAAGCATCTACATTTTTCTTTAAAGAAACCCATGGGCACCTACACTCTATTAGAGAGAAACCTATGGGCACCCTCAAAATGAATTGAAAATATATGAAACATATGGATCCTACATGTTTTGAGTGTAAAACATAAGAGGTGTACACTTGTACATCCTCAAATTCAATCATAAACCACTTGAACCAACCTTTTCAAGTATAAATAGAAGGTTCATGGATGGGTAGGATTAGCACGGCTAGCCATTTGAAAGACTAAGATAATGCTTTGATTCTATTCCATTTGGCTCCAAGTTAAACCCTAGGTGTTTCTACAAGTGGGAGAGAGATCCTTTAGGGTGCATCAAAGACATTCTTTGGCTCCCCTATTATATTTTATCTCGATCCATGAGTTGAGAGAGAGCTTGAAAGAGATTGAAGCATGAGGAACCCAAGGTTGGGTGAGGAGGTCATAAGTAGCAAGGACATGTATATACTTATTGCAAATTTCTTATCCTTGAATGTGTGTAGATGCTAAAGAGATTTAGGTGTTGAAGATCCAATTTGTAGCTTTATAATCTGAATGAAGAAACAATAAATCTGTATTTCTTTCTCTTTCTTTAACTTTTCATTATAGTCACATTAATATAATAATAGAAAGAAGTAGAGTAATCTATCCTACTTCAGTAGCAAGAAGCCAACCTCTTCTTGGGGATAAATTCATTAGACCTAATTAATTTCTCTACAACAAAAAGAATTCACCTAGAAAGTAGTAAAATAGATGATTCATTATATAGTGATACAATTCAGATCAAATAAAGAACTCTAAGAAAATGAGAGATAAAAAACAATTTATTTTGTAATGTCTTATCTATACATGGTTCTCAATTTCAAAATATTTATAATATTATTGACAATCATAACTTGCTAAGTCATGAAACCAAAATAGATTTAAGAAAACTTATCGTCCTCTTTCAATCATAAATACAAAACATTAAAACAAATCAATTAATTCCTTTCTTAATTTTTAAATTAAAAATTCAATAAACAAAAAAAAATGTTTTAATAGTAATCATCATCTTCATTATATTCTAATTGTTAACATAATAGTGAATTTTCTCCTAATTCAATTAATACACAATAATTTTACAAAAATTAAAAAATATTCTATATTAAAAAAATTGAGTACTCATTGAATCAATTAATACACACAATTAATATACAATAATTTTACAAAGATTGGAAAATGTTCTATAATAAAAGAAATTGAGTACTCATTGAAATAATGAAAAGAATGTTATTATGAGCATGGATTTTTAAAGAGTCCTTTTAATATTTCTATAATTTTTTTAGAAAAAAATAATCTATTATTATATTACATATCTATTTATATTAAATCGTTATTATATTATATATCTAATTTAATTTACATTAAATCCTAAGAGACTTTATAACATAAAATAAAATAAGTTAATATCCATTTAGAGTATAAGTATAGGTTTTATAATCATAGTACTCACTTCAAGCTTTGGGTATATCTTACCAAAAACAAAGGTGTTGTTTAGTTGTTTTATTAAATAGTTTTTTTTTTCCAAATTATTATATAAATTTTTATTATGACAAATTTTTTCACTAGATTTCGATCAAATATCTCTTGAATGTTTCACTATTACAGCTTAACTGGTTTTATAAATTTAAATAACCTTAAACCAAAAATGTTTATACGTTAAATCAGAGTGATGAATGGATTTCAAGCGTTATAGTTGCAGATGGCGGTGGAAAATTCTATATTCGCCGGAAAGAATATGAAGCGTTGCCTAAATTATGAGATTGCTTTAGCCAACATGATTCTCTCAGGAATATGATTCAATTTTGGTGAATTTGTGCGCATACTATTAAAGTACATTTTCATAGGATCAATAATGGAGAAATAATTCAAACTGTCAGTGAATTGAATTTTGACTTTCAAGTCGGAAGTACCAACCAATTCTGCTCAACGCAACATTATATAACTCAAACTGTCAGTGAATTTTGACTTTCAATTCCAAAGTACCAACTGATTCTGTTCAACGCCCAAGATCATTAAGAACAACATTATATATTATATGCTTCCCACAAATAGAACTGACAACAACATCGGTGACAGATATTTATTGACGCTGAGCATGTTACAGGATTGCATGTGGGTGCCGGTGAGTTCCACCATTCCTGTGCTGCTATTTTGCCTTACTTATATCCCACAACATCTATATCTATGCTATGCCATCAAAAAGCATTAGGCTATGGGAACAACCAAAAGCTTGCGTTGGATTTTTCATGTTGTTAGCAAGATCTTGTCAACATTTCCCTGACAAATAATAATTTCAAAGGTGAATCTACAGGTCAAATATAAAATAATAGCTTCGGATGAGGGTTACCTTGAGCACTGGAGACTGTCGCGTATTAACAGCGACTAGTGCTCTAGCACGCAACTTTGATGGAAGGCAATATTCATGCTCTGCGATTCTGTCGCTATTTATGGTCGTTTTTGTTGGAACTAAGAAATTTCATAAAATAATGGAAACAAGAATTGTGAGTTGAGTTGAGTTAAATAGAGGCAATGTACGTGTAGCATTGCGCCTGCTCAGATAACATACAAGTCCTGCAGAAATGGCTCCCTAGTAACTATTCCTCTTGAGACTTAGAGTTTGAGGCCCTAAGGTACTAGCACCTCAAAATTTACTTTATTTCTTTAGACATTATTATCAATAGTCTCCAATTGAATGTTGAATGTTAATCGCTGTTGTAAATGATTCCATAAGCCCAAAAAGGTACTATTATACTTGCTCTCTTGTGAAGGAATTGATCAAACAACTCTTAAAATCTACTCTCTAAATATTTTGGTAACATTTTCTAACCCTAGCCTAGCTAAAATCACTAACTTTGTTGTTGTTTTTGCAAAAAAATACTACAACCATCTAATTTGCTTCATTTTGTTGTATACACTAACTTAATACCATCCCAACTTACTAAAAAATTGCTTGGAATAAGTGTTAATTGTTCTATTGGATAAATGTTGATTTTTCATTGTCTTTTCATGCAATTCTGATATATATTTCTTGTGATTGTTGTTATCACTCCAATAAACTCTTTGTGGTTGTAGACCAAAGGTGCTTGGTAACTTCAAGTCAAAATGTTTTTTGTATTTTGTGTATGTGGATCAATGGGATAACTCAGCAACAATATGGTATATAGAGAGTCAAAATGAGAATCAAGATGAAACAATTCTCTCAAGGATTAATAATCAGTTAATTACTTGAAGTGGGTGAAGAACAAATGCTTATAAACCAAGTACACAAGGTAGGGTTTAATAAACACTGAAGAAAATATTAATTCAGTTATGAGCTAACCAATGAGATAATAGTCATTTGTAGCTAAAACAACATGAATTAAAGTGCAGAAAGAAGGTGGAAAACTGACATCAATAAAGAGAGGAACATTTGATTTGTATTAACATCAAAAGGTCTGTTTACAATAAGGCATTTTTTGTATCCAAAATCGAACCTTTAGTGCTCCAAATGTCTTTGGCTTTATAGCTTTACAAGATGAAATCTAGATCCTTGAAGATGGATCAGATTTGCTAAAAATAGTCAAATCCAAATAGATACAACAAGTGTAGGATGAAATCCTATAAAAATGGATCTAGAATACTAAAAATGGAAAGTCAAAACAAAATAGGAAAAGATCCTATCTAAGGAGTCAAACTCTATCTTAATAGCCTTCATATCCTCTAAACTCTTTGACAAATGTAGAAGACCTTCCAAGGCTGATGAATCTTCATAAGAAATTCGAATTTGCCACCTTTGGCAAAAAAAACAATTTTTTGCTCATGAACTAAGTCACCATTTTCACTTTTCCACTTTCTTAAACATTAAATACATCAAGATAAAACCTTAAATCTGATGTATTTAATTATTATGCATCTTTCGAAACCAACCTCGAAAGATTTGATTGAGAAAAAGTCGAATTTGGGCAAAAATCCAACCTTGCTGCCATGTAACATTTTTCACCAGCTAATTTTCCCTAAATATGACCCTTTAGCTGGTGAAAAGCAGAGCTTTCACCAGCTAACTAGCAAAATTCAAGGCGGAATAGCTGGTGAAAGCGCGGATTTTTTAAATAAAAACTGTCTTGGGAAAAATCGAATTTCTAAGTCGTGGAGAGTCTGTTTTACATGCTTGAATAGTCGATTGACATCTAGAAATCCTAAGCTTTCTAATGGTACTTTCAAATATGCATTTGGAGTTCGGTAAGGCAGTCAAAAGTTCTCTGCAATATTAGGCATCATTTCTCAAACAAAATGCCAGTGCATTTTTTATCGCTAACAACTGTTACAAAATACTAATTACTGTTATAAATTGTCATTTAACTACAATTTTACTTCATCCATTGTATATTTATGTTGTCTATTATTTGTCGAGGTATTTTATCAAATTGGTACCAGGAAAGTGTTATGTATACATGTTATATTATTCTTGTTCCGAGAAGGTACACAAAACACTTCTCTTTTCCACAATTTTATGGACATAGACATTTGACTTAGGTAATTGGTGAGAGGGACCTCCAAACTTGGCTACATCCTTCCTATCTGATCCCTTGAGGTTACCGGGGACACCTCCCCTAGGATAGACCTCATATATCCCTAAAACGTGGAGATTTCCTAGTAAGATGACATTAGTGGGTTATCCTATAGTTACGCCAATTTGATTTACTTGCCTTTGGCTTGGAAAAGTACAAATTGTGTGATAACACGACCCACACCAATGGTTATTGTCTACACATGGAAATAATGTTCCCAAGAAATATCAAGTCATTATTGAAATCATAGTCGAATATATACGATTTCTTAGCATGATCGTTATGTGTATAACCATGAAAATGACATGGTGCCAAACAATGTAATGATGTGCCCATGTAGGCATGAAAAATAGGTCATCTTCAAGACATCTATCCACATAGTGGGCGTCATGTTGTACTCTGGGTTCCATTTTCATTCATGGTGAAATTCCTTGCCTCCTACAATTATTTTCATTAATGGATATTCATTAGAGGGACTTTCTTTTGTGTTGTTTTCATTTGGTACATAATAAAGTCATAATCAGTGGTATGTTCTTTCAAAGTTATTTTCCAAGACATCTAATCAATCATTGGTTCCTAATCTTATCTTCTATCATTTGATGTGGAAATCATTATGGCTCTCCTTTTAATAGATCTCTTCCTAACATATTTAGTACAATTTCTCTAGGAATAAGATTTAGAGACCCTATTAGTACCCTGGAGCTTACAATGACCAATGGTTGGTTCCCTCACAGTAAAAAATGGGTATTCATCAATGGCCCCTAATTGATTTCTTCTATGAAGTGCTTAACATAAACACATATGTTTTCACTTATTAGAGTGCACTATGTACCTTGGGGGTTACCTTAGGTTTGGAAACAATATAAATTAATGACCAATGACTAAATAATTTATCCCATGTTTGAATTCGATACATTTATTCATATGCTGCAGATTCGTATATTGTGATGGATATCAATTGAAGACCTTGGGCTTGGGTGGAATCCCTCATTGGCAATACCACATGATTTATTTACAATACCACACTTTATATTGCAATGGTAATTTGGAGGACCGTATTTTTACACTACAGTTCTAGCTATCCTTTGAGTGTACACTGAGACATATATGCACTTTGCATTTGTTCCTGGCTATGATTTGATTTGTTCTTCATAGATCCTGTTGGCCCTCGACGAAGTTTTGAGGAAACATTGGTCAGGTTTGACCACTTTTTGGACTTCGACAGGCTGGTCGAAGATGGAGTGCCCAGGCGAAGCTGAGATTGTGGATCTCACTTGTTTTGTGCGCTATGTGGACCCATCATGGGGTTATTAGGGTTTTGTAACAGGTTATGGGATGTCGGCCCATGGGTTTACCCATGATTAGGCCTTTGTAAATGTAAAAGTATAAATAATTAAATATTGTAAGGTAGAAGTAGCTAAGTGAAGAATCAATAGCTTGCAAGGATAAGTGCAAGTAGTGTTGAGTTGCTTAGTGCAACAGGCTGTGTATGTAAGGCTTTGTGCTTAGTAGAGGAGTTGGCTCTGTTCCTTGACCGATTTTGGGAAGGTGGATCTTGTGCTTAGTGTGAAGATCACTTGTCTAATGCGAAGCTTGGCTCTATGGCTTAGTGCGCAGGAGCAGACGAATGTAAGATATTGAATCCTAATAAAGAAGAAGAAGCAGTTGGTGGACGTATCCCCACACTGGGGTGAACCAAGTATATCATGTATTGATGGTTTGCTTTGTGTTATTATGTTTATGCTTTGTATCTGCTTAGTGCATTGATTTTTATGTATGATAGATAGATCTATGAATTCTTAGTGCTTTATTTATATTGAATGTGCTAGATCTAACTTATGATCCTAAGTGCGATGTATATGTTGTCATTCTATGATCCAAATTATTTTCGGCACGAAATGAGAGCAGAGATATAATAAAGAAATGCACAGAGATATTGCAGATATTCAATAATATACAGAAATGTATCAGAGATGCAACCATAAACACAGATATACAGTAATACACGATTTCTATTAATCAAAGAAATGTACAGAGACTCTAAAAATACAGAATGAAAGACTCGCTAGAATGGTAGCAACTTATCTCTGAGAAGAGATGTGATGACTACTCGCATTCGCAAGAAGATGATTACAATGAGGCTCTGAAGGCCTTTTTACAATAAATAGGAATTCCAAAAGTCCTAGACGCAAAAAACTAACCCTATGAGATGAAGCGCCAAAAGTCATGTGGGCCTCGTTTGGGTAAGTTAGTACATCAACTTCCCGGGGTCGTAACTTTTGCATACGATCTTCGTTTTAAGCGTATAATAGCTCATTGGAAAGGTATCATCGAGGAGATTCATTTTGAGGGCTCAATCATGCCTTTGGATATTATTGAGAATATCGATCTCGAAAAACCTTCATTTAGGCCCTCAAAATGGCCCTGAAAGTTAAAACCTGCTAAAAATAGTAAATTGACAAAATTGCCAGAAAGTTGTTTTGAGCCAGTTGGAAAAGGTGGGTGGCCACTGATATCCACCTAGATCAATCCTCCCTCCTTAGGAAGAAATGGTCTCCATTGCGTTGAGTTCTCGGGGGAGAAGGAAAAGCGTTTGTTGAATTTGCATCTTGGTGAGTTGCTTGTCTCTCTGGAGACGTCGCGCTGCTCAGTTTGTGGAAGTCTATCATGAACCTGTTGAGGTTGAGGTTTTTTCAACAAGTTGAGATACATGAGAGGACAGTGTGCAGAAGGAATCTTTGCGCTTTGCTGCAACCTTGTCAACCTGCTTCTGTTGGATAGAAGGTGCTTGGGGCAAGGCTGTAGTGGTTGCAGTGTCCTTTTGTTCTCCTTTTGAACAGATTGTGAAGAAGCTGAATTTTGCAGTATGAGATACTACCTTGCGACACTTTTTAGGTGGAACAATAGTCAGAACTACCTTTGGTATTCTGTAGAGATGACCGCCCAAAGTAACAATGACACTACGGGGTCGAGTCTCATAAATAACATGGCATCTCCACATATATGGTTGGCCCAAGAGCACATCACAAACATCCAGTGGGGCAACATCACATAATACCTCATCCTTGAAGGGTTGGATGTTGTATGATAATCAACATTGTTGGCTGACACGAAGATCTCGTCCTTGGCGAAGCCACCCAATGTTGTATGGTTGCGGGTGTGGTGTTGTCGACAATCCCAACTGTATGACGACCTCTGCTGAGATGAGGTTCTTCTGGCTTCCGATATCAACAATAAAATGCAGAGGTGTCCCCTTCACCCACATCTATGAATGAAAAAGGTGCTCCCCCTCTTCAGGATCTATTGGTTCTTCTGGTTGAATTGTTGCGGTCGCGACAATAGCAGTGGGGTCTGCGTCAATGATCTATCCTTCACTAGTATTTTCAGAATCAGGGTTCGGCTCCTTGTCTTTGATCTCGACCACCAATGACTGTTTTGAGCGACATTCATCGGTGTTGTGCCAAGGGGTTTTGTGGAAATCACACCATTTTCTGGTGTCCTTCTTTGTCTTCCCGTGACCCTTCTTTTCCTGTGTCTTGGACTGGTTTTCGGGAGACTGTTTGTTAGGGTCGTCTTTGTCATACTTTGGCTGTTGCGGATTTACAGACCTGAACTCCCGTTTGTTCTGGTGCTTAAATTTCACTCAATTTTAATAGCATATCGATAAGCAACACCGAGTGATGAGATGTCCAGAAAATCCATTTCAGTTTGGATGTATCTATGTAGAACCCCACGGTATTTCAGAACCAAATGTGGCTCGGAGTCTTTGATACCCAGCTTGGTGCGTAAGGTATGGAAGGTATTGGTGAACTCCAGAACTTCTTGGACCCTCTCTTGCCATAGTGTGGTCCATCTCATGTACTGGTCCTCATAGTTGCCAACAGGGTAATACTGTTCTTTTACCGCATCCACACAAAAATCCCAAGTGGGATCGACCCCATATATTCCAGACTCCTCTGTGGAAATTTGCTCCCAGTAAGTTTCCCACCAATGTTTGACATGAGAGAGATCTTTAAGGAGTGCGAAGGTGATCTTTTCTTTGTCGGAAAAATTGTGAACAGAGAAATAACCTTCTAGCAGAGTTAACCATTTTTCTAGGGCTTCTACATCTATCTGTCCTTCAAATACAGGAATATCAAAGTTAACTTGTACCTTGAAAGGCGAGGTGCCTCCAAAGTGTCTGCTTGATGAAGATGCCCCTGATGCTATCTGCAGGAGTTGAAGGATGTGGGCAAAATTCTCCATCATTTCATCCCTCTGTCGCGTGAGAGCTTGCTCAAGCAACAGATTGATAGGATCGTCTACTCCATCGTTTTTATTTTCTTCTGCAATTGAGGGTTTCTTGGGTGTGCAAGGGCAATTGTCTTCAAGGGAGACAAGCTCGAGACCCAACTTTCTATACTCGGACCTCGTTGGGGACATGCACTGAAAAAAATGATCAAGAGCAACCTGCTCTGATACTACTGATCCGGATTATTTTCGGCACGAAATGAGAGCGGAGATATAATAAAGAAATGCACAAAGATATTGCATATATTCAATAATATACAGAAATGTATCAGAGATGCAACCATAAACACAGATATACAGTAATACACGTTTTCTATTAATCAAAGAAATGTACAGAGACTGTAAAAATACAGAGTGAAAGACTCGCTAGAATGGTGGCAACTTATCTTTGAGAAGAGATGTGACGGCTACTCGCATTCGCAAGAAGATGATTACAATGAGGCTCTGAAGGCCTTTTTACAATAAACGGGAATGCCAAAAGTCCTAGACATCCAAAAACCTAACCAGCCAAGCAACATAACACTACTAATAAGAAAACACATTCATATCCTCACCCATGGGAGGGTGGGTGGTGGAGGATGAGGATATGAATGCATGTGGATACACCCAAACATAAGAGTTATGTAACTAAGCAACATAACACTACTGATAACTTTATAAAGAAAAAAAAATTCAAATATGAATAAGGGTAAAAGTTCCACATCTATGTTAAAGTTGTAGAACATAGTACTAAGCAACCTTTGTTCAAATGGTTAAAACCATTTTTTTTTAGAAAACTATAATGAAGTTATATTATGATCATATTCTTTATAAGGTGATATGTATGTAAGTAAGTACAACTAGTGTTAATGGACACTAAACCATATTTTTTTAGAAAACTATAATGAAGTTATATTATGACCATATTATTTATAAGGTGATATGCATGTAAGTAAGTACAACTAGTGTTATGGACTAGGTGAGGATATGAATGTGTGTCTCTTCAATCATGAGAGTTGTGTGGCCTAGCAACATAACATTACTAATAACTTAAAAAGGAAAAAATATTTTAAAGGTGAAAAAGGACAAAAGTTCCACATCTATGTCATAGTTGTAGAAGATAGTAACTTTTGTCCAAATGATTAAAACTATATTTTTTTACTAAACCACAATGAAGTTATGTTATGGCTATATTCCCTATAGGGTGTTAAGAGCTCATATTTTTTGGACATAAATAAATAGGTTAATACCCCAAGGAATAGAGACATTTGACAAGAGTAGAAGTTTATACTCTTATAAACCACCAATAAATAATAAGTCAACTAGCATTTACATATTGCAATCAATATTGACTAATACTCTTTATCAATTAATAATTCAATTATAATAAATTTTACCACTTTGAAAAAAAAAATGTTCAAATATTATATATATTTAATAATAACCATAAATATTGTATTAATATTTTATTAATAATAATTAATAAATATGAAGGATATTAATAACAATGATGTAAACATTTACGCCACCTCCTTATTACACGTACACTTCCATTTATGTAAAGTAGTGATAAAGAAAAAGGCTATATAATTATCTTACCGTCTAATACACTTGCATTTACTTCCAAGCTTCTTATTGGTCTATTTTACCATTTAAGAATCCTCACTAGTATGGATACTCATTATTGTGGACTATGCGCTTAGTTGTTCAATTATTCCTCCGATAAATTATCTATAGATAGAAAATGAGGATTTGTCCCAAATTCGATAACTAAGTTTGTTATATTAAAATGCTAGGCAAATATAAGATATTAAAATGTACAAGAAATAAATATATTAATTATTATTTTTAAAATTTTAAAAATAAATAATTAAAAAATAATAAATATTTCTTATAAATTATATTTAAAAAATAAATAAATATTTAATATTTGTAAAATTATATATATATATATATATATTATTTAATTATTAATTAATATAATTATATGAATTAGAAAAGATTATTTTGAAGAAGTTACTTCATATAAATATTTTGGAATTTATATTTATAGTAGGTTTTTTTTTTTGTTTGTTAATTTGTGCGGGATCTGTTGGCTACGCGATTAACCTGTGGCTTGAGAAACCGCGACTCAGGGGCATCTAAGCCGTCAAAATCACCCATTAACCTGTGGCTTGAGAAACCGCGACTCAGGGGCATCTAAGCCGTCAAAATCACCCGGGGATCGCACCCGGCCTGAGCCACACCAACCCTTAACATGGTTGGATTTTTTGTCCCCGCAGGTTTCGAACCGGTGACTTTAACATCACGGAGTGGCTTAACAACACACTTCGTCA
>JASDQU010948386.1:4328-32684 GCA_032191745.1 Picea mariana
ATAGTTTAGATTCTTTGTTAGAATTATCATTTTAGTTGCTTAGCTTAGATAGTTTTTCCGTTTATTTCTTTCTCATAAAATTATAAAAAAAACAAAAAAAACAATAGTTTTGCTGTCTTAGGGCAGTTTACAAATGATTTTTGCAGGTTTTCATTTAAATATGTAATTTGTGAATATTGTACATTTGTGATTAAGATTTAATTCTGTTGATAGTTGAATGTTTAATTTTGTAGAGTTATTATAGTATTAGATAGTAAATTGTATATATTAGTAGTTCAGATTTGTTTATTAGTTTGTTTTAATTGTTATTTTTATTTAGATTAGTTCATTTAGAGTAGTTTTCTTTTGTTTTTCTAGGACTTATATCGGCTAATGGAGCCACTAAACCCGTCAGGGTGGGTTATCCCAAATGGCTTGGGTTATTTAGACAACCCCGGACCAGATCCACTCTTCCAGTTGGTGAGCGTTCAATTTCGCCCGTCAACAAATGGCGCTAGAAGGAGGGCCTGAAATTTATTAATGGCACGAGGTGGTCGCAAGACTCCTCCACCACCTAATCGCTCACCTATAGTGACAAGAATTCATTCGAATGAAAACATTCCCCCTCAAACAACAACCACATCAAACGACGATCCACAGATCACAGTTGAGCCAACAACCCCAAATCCTACAGGTGGTGACATACAAGAGATTGTTCGCCAATCTCTCATAAGAACACATAGTGCCTTAGCCCGTTCGAGGCAACCAAATCGACCTTTGGACCAACCTTTAGATTTCTCTAATATCAGAGAGCAACTTGGAGGCACTAACCTCACTGTGAACCCTACAGATCCGATTCTCACTCCTGCTGCAGGAGGATCTGGGATACCACCCTCACCACCTCCATCATCCCCTTCTTCTTCTAGAGAAGACTTTTCTGATGAAGGCAGTTCCCCTTCTCAGCCTTCCACACCCACTACACCAATGGCCAACCAGAACAATCCTGGTAGACCTTGGCTCAACCAGGATGCCGTAGCTGTACCTGGAGCTCAACATCCCTTACATAAACATCCAGAGAAATGGCTTCCCAAGTTTGACCCTGACTCAAAACAGATCGCTGAAGATCACATTAAAAAGTTTATGTTAGCCATAAGACTCCGCAATGTCGAGCATGAAGACGTAGTCTGTAGGTTGTTCCCCTATACTTTCGAGGGTAATGCCTCTACATGGTACTTTTCCCAACAACGCCATACCATCGTGTCTTGGGAAAAGTTTGAGTCATGCTTTTTGGAAAATTTCAGAGACGGTAAGCCTCCGGAAGTCCTAGTCATTGAGCTTTCCAACTTAAGAATGAACCCAAAAGAGAAAGTTAAAGACTTTAATCAAATATTCTTAACACTTAAAAACCAAATCCCTACGGATTCCATGCCTGCTGAGAATCTTATAATAGCACACTATGCTAAAGCCTTGCATCAAAGTATAGCTATTTGGGTTAAATGATCTAAGAAAGCCAGATTTTTAGAAGCCTTCGAGGAGGCCAGTCAGATTGAAAAAGACATACTTAGTCTAAAAGACACTGCTAGCAACGAAACATAGACTAGTTCATCTTCCAAAAAGAAGATCGAAATCCTCCCTAGACCTACTCAGAGTAAAATACAACCTGAAAGCTCTGATTTAGAAAACTGAACTAAAGTCATTCAAAAATTGTTGAATCAAGTTATAGACTTGAAAAGGACGACTGAAGAATATTCCTCGAGCAAAGGGCCTTACAAGCCCCCGTTCCGGAAGCCTTTTCCCACCAACTGACCTAATCCAACCACTGAGGGCCTTAATCTAGAAAGTCTGCAATACACCCTTCAAATGATTCTAGAAGCCCAGGATAACTTGATGCCTCTTGAGATTCCTAAGGAGGTAGTTGAACAAGAGACAGTTCAAGAAGAGGAGTCTTCTCCAAATATTTTTGGACACTTCTCGGATAGCATCTTTCAAGCTAACTTCGAGACAATACATCCCTATAATACTAGGAGTAAGACAACAAACAAACCTTCTTCGGAAAACACTACGACTTTGCCTCCAAAGCAACCTAAACCAGCTGAAACTAAACAGAGTCATGTAAACCCCAACTTAGATTATGATTTAGTTGAAGATCTTAAAAATTTAAGGGTTAAAATTTCTGTTTATGAGTTATTGAAATTTCCATTCCTGCTACAAAAAATGTTACAGAATATCGCAGAAAATGGTAAAAATGGTAAGTCAAACAAGGTTGTTCAGAACAAAGTGCCTCAGAAGACTTCCACTAAGAATAATCCTGATCCTCATGATAAAGGAAGCCTTCCTGTAAATAATGTAAACAATGTAGATAAAGTATCTTTAGAAACAACGAGTAAAAAACCACAAACTACCACCCTTAGCACTCGCAAAAATGTACCTCCATTTTTGTTAACTTTTGAAATCTTTAATAGAAATGCGCACAATTGTATGGTAGACTCAGGAGCGTCATCCAATGTGATTCCATGGTCTGTGTGCCAGAATATTAACATCGAAGTTGAACCCTCCACCTTAAAAATCATACAACTTGATCGGACCAATGTTAAAGTTATAGGCGAACTAAGGAATGGGCTTATAAGATTATCTTTTAACCCCAAAGTTCATCAAGTCATTGATATTATTGTTGTGGATATTCTAGAAGTGTATGGTATGTTTTTAAGCAGGGACTGGTCGGAGCAGCTACACAGCTATTTCGCGACAGATTGGTCTCACCTATGGCTTCTAGAGAACGACAATCCCAACAATATCAAGGTAAATCGTGAATGCTACATTAAGTTCACGGTCACAGATTTGAACGATCCCAACGAACCATTTACACCTTCTGCTGATTCACCCGAAGTACAAGGGATGGATACCTTTTTCGGCAATTTCATGGTCGAGGATTCAGCTATCACCAACCCAGAACAACAGTCCGATATTGTAGCATACATGCAACCAATAGCTTCTACACAACGGTCTCATGCACCCGATAAAAATCAAATTTGGTCTCTTTATTTTGACGGGTCAAAGTCCAAAGAAGGAGTTGGTGCAGGCTGCATTATTATCGATCCGGCAGGTAACAAAACATTGATTGCATGTAGGTTAGAATTTGAATGTACTAATAACACAACAGAATATGAGGCTTTATTGCAGGGTCTTAGAAAATCTTTAGATATGAACATTCAAAACTTAACTATCTTTGGTGATTCTGAAATTTTGGTTAGACAGGTAAGAGATTCTATCCATTGTCTGTCTCCGCATCTTAAAAGCTACCAATCCGAGGTATGGAATTTAATGAATAAATTTTCTGCTTTCAATATAAATTCTATTCCTAGATTGAATAACTCTGAGGCTGATCTATTAGTTAACATAGCTTCCAAACTCTTTCCTACAGAAGGCTTGTCCCCGGGTGCATTCTCCGTCGAACTGTTGTTCAGGCCATCCGTTCCCGACAACATCAAAAACTAGAGAGTCTTCGACGACGATCAACATATTATTATCTTTCTGCATATGGAAGAAACTTTTCAAGGCGCGGTGATAGACGAACGCACTCACGACAACAATTTGCGCCATTTCATGATAATACCAGATACAAAAACTCCTGAATCTTCATCGGACATGGTAAATTCGATCCCTAAATCTATAGTTAGATTAGAGAAATTTTATGATCTTCAAGATAAATTCAAAAAATCGGTCAACTGCAAAACCAATAGTTCCTCATTATCATATGAAAAAGTAAACTTAGGAACTAAGGACAATCTGTAGTGCATTAATCTAGGGGTAGGATGTTTTGAGCAAGAAAAAGATGCATTTATTAAATTGTTCAAAGAATTTAAAGATGTCTTTTCATGGATGTATGATGACCTTAAAAATTTCGACCCTAACATCATACAACACGTCATTCCTATGAAACCCCAAACCTCGCCTTTTCAACAAAAATTGAGAAAAATGCACCCTAAGCTTGAACCGACCGTAAAAAAAGAATTAAATAAAATCCTAAATGCTAAGATTATTTTCCCTGTTAGGCACACTCAATGGGTTTCTAACCTTGTCCCTGTTCAGAAGAAAAGTGGGGAAATCTAACTATGCATCGATTTCCGAAACCTTAATAGAGCGTCTGATAAAGACAACTATCCTGTCCCACCCATGGAACAAATCCTTCAATAGGTATCTGGTTATGAGGGGCTATCCTTACTGGATGGTTTCTCGGGGTACAACCAAGTCTTGATGTCTCCACCAGACCAACTTAAAACTACCTTCCGCACCCCATGGGGCACCTATGCTTACAAGAAAATGCCCTTTGGATTGATTAATGCCGGTGCCACTTTCCAGAGAGCGATGGACATCGATTTCCGAGGCTTAATCAATCAGTCCATCGTAGTTTACTTAGATGATGTGACTGTATTTTCTAAAAACAAAACTGATCATCTAGCTCATTTACGAGCCGTTCTACAACGATGTCGTAAATACGACATTTCCTTGAATCCTAAAAAATCCATCTTTGCCGTAGAACAGGGTAAACTCTTAGTATTTATTGTGTTGAGCAAAGGGATGATTATCGATTCTGAAAGGACTCAAGTCATATCGAAACTTCCCCCTCCTACATCCAAAAAATCTATGCAGTCTTTCTTAGGCCAGATAAACTTCGTCAGGAGATTCGTCCCCAGTTTCTCCGAAATGGTCATACCTTTACAGAATATAATTAAGAAATACGCTTAGTATCATTGGGGACCCTTAGAAAATCAATATTTTAATGAAATAAAGAAGGCCATAATAGACGCTCCTTCTCTCATGAGCCCTGACTTTTCCAAAGACTTTACACTCTACACTTTTGCTTCTGACCGTTCCTACGCTGCCGTCCTAACTCAAAAGAACATCGAAAACAATGAAGTACCCATTGCCTTTATGAGCTCTACTTTCAAAGGCGTGGAACTTAATTACCCAGTGGTAGATCAACAAGCCTACACTGTTTTCAAAGCAGTCAAGCATTTCCGGTCTTATCTCTTGAAATCTAGGACGAAAGTTATTGTTCCTTACCCAACCGTCAGGAACCTGTTAGTGCAGAAAGAACTAGGAGAAAAGAGGGCTATCTGGGTCACTTCCTTGCAGGAGTACAACTTAGAAATTACCCCAGCTCAGATAGTGAGAGGCCAAGGGTTATGCAAGTTAATTTCTGACTCAGCTGCAAGACAACAAGAAGAAAACGATATGTCAAACCTAGGACAACACAATCAAAATGTAATCTGCTGTGCACAAAACTTTGTCAGTCCTTGGTATGAAGATATAAAATTCTGTCTTGAACATGGGTCAGCCCCCCGTCACCTCGATCCCACTAAAATAAGAGCGTTGAGATTAAAGTTTGTCTCCTTTCATTTGGTTAATGGTATTCTGTTTCGTCAAAATTTTGATGGCGTACTGATGCGCTGTCTTGAGAAAGACGAAGCAGAAAAGGTCTTACTAGAGCTGCATGAAGGAGAAGCTGGTGGTCATTTTGGTGGTGACACCACTGCCCATAAGGTTTTGAGAGCTAGTTATTACTGGCCATTATTACTGGCCCACGCTTTTTAGAGACGCCCATGCCTTGTGTCGTAAGTGTACTATTTGTCAGAAAGCGTCAGGGCGGTTACATAAACTAGCCTTTCCTTTGCAGCCCGTTTCAGTAGACTCTCCTTTTCAGTAGTGGGGCCTTGATATCATAGGTCCAATCAACCCCCCATCCTCTCAGCAGCATAATTTTATCATAACAACCACATATTACTTTACCAGGTGGTCTGAAGCTGCCGCATTAAGAACTGTGAATACCAGTCAGGTAATTGCCTTTTTAAATTCGAATATTATCACTCGTTTTGGTATCCTTGATTGTTTAGTATTTGATAATGCTTCTTACTTTTCCTCTCTTGAGATGAGCGAGTTCTCTTTGGAAAAAGAAATTAAATTGAAGTATTCTGCTAGCTATTACCCCCAGGGCAACGAATTGGCAGAATCAACAAATAAGAACTTGATTAAAATCATCAAGAGAACGGTCGCTGAAAATCACAAAAACTGGCACAATGCACTGTTAAACGCAATTTGGGATGATAGGGTAACCCCAAAAGCTGCTATAGGAAACTCTCCTTTCTTTCTTGTTTATGGCAGAGAAGCAATTCTGCCACCACACATTCTTCTTCCTTCGCTATAGCTATCGCAGAAAATTCAAGAAGAAGATTGTCCCCCTTTGGAAAACCGAATTAACGCTCTGATGAAGCTGGAAGAGGTAAGAGCCCAAGCTAAATGTAAGTTAGATCAACATCAACTATTGGTTAAAAGCTGGTTTGATTCCAACTCTGCCTCTGATAGGAACTTTGAAGTAGGTGATCTCGTCCTAAAATGGGACAAACCGCATGAGGGAAAGGGAGAGCACACGGAATTTCAAAACTTATGGCTTGGACCGTTTTTAGTTGCTGAGAAGTTGGGTCCCAGCTCTTTTCGATTGCAGAATCTATAAGGACAACCTGACACCTATCCGGTGAATGGTCAAGCCCTGAAAAGATACTTCGCTTGATGACAACCCTTGTATATTATGTACAAATTTTTCTTTTGTTTGCTTTTCTTTTGCTGTTTTGTTTTCGATTTCTCCTTTGCGCTTATCAGTTTTTGTTTTTACACATACCTGCATGATGAACGATTCGGACAAAGAAAACAGAAAATTATTTCACTGAAATGACTCCTAAAAAAATTGTATAAACATCAATTGTATACTTCTGAAATTTACATCTGTGTTGGCAAAAAGTTTGTTGTTTGAAAGAAGTTAACTGATTTCGATCTCTGAGTGAAGCCTGTCACGATCATCTATTATCTTTTTACGCTGCCCCTATTCCTTCAGGGAATGAATCGGAAGATGTCTCCCTGCCTTAGAAAGTTGGTTCTGTAAATGAAACATCTCTGGATCTTAATAAAGGACAGTTCTAAAAAATTCTGATGAGGTCTGTAAAAAATGTGTTAAAATATCATAATTTTCAGCGTCACCCCGCTCGACTATATATTGTTAAAAAAAAATTTAAATCATTAAAAGAGCTATGGGAAGTGCTTGTAAACCCACCGGGATGCTGAACAGGTCTGCTGGCAGCGGGTAAATGCATGCATGACGCCAAGACAACTTCGTCGGGGTACTGAACAGGCTTGCTGGCAGCGAAGCAATGTCAGGTATATGAAAATTCGTAAATAAGAAACCTCTTAACCTTAACATGTCCTTTATTCTGATCTGGAACTTTTGGGCAGGATACAGATATCAGAGTGGGTTAAATGGAAACCCTGTCGAGGCTATGGATGCCTACTGGCAGCAGTGGCTCTGTCAACAGTATTGAAGATTTTATCTTTAATATCGTGGCTCGCTTGTCTTAAGACTGTTATCAGTTTTCATCCTTTAAACACTGCTGGAATATGTGGTTAATGAAGATGTTTACAAGATTTTTCTGGTTGTTATTTTTGAGTTAGAATTTTTCTCATTATCCTAATCTGAATTTGTTCTTTTTAGCAGAGATAACTGCTTCTACCAGTGTGTCGCCATTGTTCGCAACCAATTCACATTTTTCTACTGTCTTTATAAGCTGCCTACACCAGTGTTTTGCAAACCTTGATTTTCGTTGCAATCCTTGAATAAAACGACACTATTATTTTTGCACTATTTGCACACTTACCTTTGTTCTTGTTTTCATGACAGCAAGCGTGAAAACTTGGTTTTCAAAGTCACATTAAAGTCGTCACTGGATTGTTGTGATCATTCTTGTCGATATGCCCATTGCGTTTCCAATTTGATTATGATTATACAGTCGACAAGACTCCAAGATCCTTATTCATTTGGCATTCTTTAATTGTTAATATGATTTGTTAAGGATTGTGATTCAATCATTGGTTTATTGATGGTTTGATTTCTCTAGTCTTTGATCGATTCCCTCGACACATTGGTTTCATGAAAATGATTGGCGTTGTGGTTATACCCTTGGTATAAATCATTTCACACAACACATATTTCATATGATCGGACCCTTGGTATTGATTTCGATTCATTGTTTGGTTTTAAAGCTATGATAAAAATTTGCTCGCGCAAATGTTTGGTCGACTTACCATAGGTTTCATTGATTGAATGGCATGGTTTTTAACATATGCATAGTGGTTTGAATGTTATATGCGCCATCGGTTGTACTATGGAAATGACTGTTTTTCATGGGCTAAAATAGATCCACCACCTTCGCACATTCTGTCATTAATGCTTTCCCCCTATCCCGGGTCACCTCTGGTGTTTTCGAGTAAGCCTGTGAGCGTTCTTCCCCTGCATATACTCAGTTCGAACCCTAGCCTGTGCACTCTGCTCACCGTGTGCTCCTGTCTATGGCACCGGTGGTGCGCATAAAGCCGAATGGTAGCCAAGCTCTGTTGCTATTCGATAATGCTCGTAAGGATTTAGAAAACAGTGGTTGGCTCGTGTTTATACAGAGGTTTGAGGGTTTCAACCTTTCGGTTGCCCAAAAATTCACCCTCACCTTTGATGGGTGCAGGGATAAAGTAGGTGACATACAGCTTGAGATGAATGAAGAATTCATAAGCTCTGCTACAGGATTGTCGGCTACAGGCCAAAGGTGGTTTAAAAACTCCAAAGTTGATGAGGTGCCGTGGCCATTACTATTCGTATCAAGGAAGGTTGTCTCCTGTGATAAAGGTATGCCTATTTCTACCCTCAAACCCAGGTGGCACGATATTTTGGTAATTGTGAAACAATTTGTGACCTGTGAAGGTCGGTATGGCTTGGTTTTTCTGTATCACCTCCGGTTATTGATGAATTTCATGGGCTATCCTTTGAACATGCTGCATTACTTCTTGCATATTCTTTACAAGATTTCTAAGAGATTCAAGCACGAGAAGGTTGATAGAATCCTTTTTCATCACGACTTAATTAGACTCATTATCGTCCATCATTTGAGCCTTCATGGCGATAATTGGCAAGCCTTTCTATCTAGAAATGGCTTTGCTAATCCGGAGTCTGCTCAAATCGATAAGGTTGTGGTTAGTGAAACTTTGGCTGGGCTAGCCGTGCCATTTCATATCCTTCTACCCCCTTCCAAACCCTCGGATTGCCCTGAGATCGACCTACCCGATACACTAACCAATCCATGCACAAAAGACAAGACTAAGGCCGTCAAGAAGCCTGTGAGTAAGAAATTCAACGGTAATCCTACTGTCGACAGCAGGGGTAAGAAAAATGCTCGATTGATATCGAGACATGCCCGGAATAAACTTAAGCCAAACGTCGACGAAAAGACCATAGTTCTGAGCGAGGACTCAGACTCCGATAATGAGCGTTTCCTAGCTGAAGAGTACCCCTATTCCCATGGATTATGCTCCGAGAAACCCAATGACTATGTCTCTAATTTACCCCCTTGCCTAAAAAACGACCTTAACTACCCGGGAATCAAGCTGCATAATGAAACCCCTAGTGATTTAAACAAACCCTCGCCTGTGATATCAAAGCCCGAGCAAACATCATGCATCCAATGCAACATGTGGCTAGAGCGTTATTACTCTGACGTTCCCTTGTTGCAATCAAAGATCAAATTGTTAGAGGACCAAGTTACACTGCTGTCAAAAGAAAGGGACAGGCTTCAAGCTAATGACAAGAAACAAAAAACCACCGGTTCGATTGTCTTCAGTAATGTCGAAACCACAACAGCCTTTTTCAATTCCAAATTATCATGACCGAATTGTTTTCTGATTGTCCAGGTATGAATTTCAATATGAATTTTGCTTGAATTAATATAACAAATTCGGTTTTGCTTTCAAATTAGCTCTATTCGTTTTAATATATTTAAAATGATTTTGTTATAGTTTGATCATAAAAAATGGTTATGTTGTGGATCCTGTACAGTAGATTCATTTTACTAAACTCAAATGTAGCTATGATTTGGTTATGCGATTTTGTCGTGCCCAACTTAGCAATTGATTGGTTTTTGATTCGGTTTGGTTTGTTTTTGAATCAATTCTGTTCGTCTGATATTGGATAGTCGATTTGGTTTGATTTTGATTAGTTTCGTTTGTTCCTAATAGACTCAAAACAACCCTGTTGACTTCGATTTACCCGGAACGACTCTATTTTGTATTGAATCAATATTCTCGTTTACATTTGACCCGTGCAAAAGATCTATTTGCTAAAATCATGGAGCTGTGTTGATTCATAACGATTGTGTCGACCCCAAACGGTTTCGATTCGTTCCTGTTTGATTTGATTTGTAAATGATTGCTGCGTGCCATGATTAGCATGATCGTTTGTATATGTTTAATATAGTTCTATTAATTTGAAAAACGATCCTGTTAATTTCATTTGGGATTCGACAATGATTTTGTTGATGGCTAAAGCGACATAAACTATTGCATGCATGATTTGTTTAACCAGTTACAGTTTGTGTCGATTGGAATTGGTTCATGAAAATCATTTCATTACTATCGAATTATCTAATGCGATTCTGTTTACCCCAAATTGGTGATAACAAATTGAACAGAGTGCATGCATCTCTGTTACCATTCGGTTGACCACGATTTAGTTTGTTTCAATTTGCATACAAGTTGCGATTTGAATGATTCGTTTGGTTTCTAATTAGCAATCAAATGTTTGTTTAATATTTTGAATATAATTCTTTAATATTTGAATTGGTTTTGAAAAGATTCTGTAGCTGGTCTTAAGAATTAGATTTTTGACAATTTTATCAATAAAATATCCTCTAAACTTGTCTATTTTTGTCTTCTTTCAGGTACATACGAATTACAATGATCAATTGGGCATGCTGTGGCAGTTTAGGAGATACTTTGGATATGGTTTTGTTTTAGGTTGTTAGCTTGAGTCAGAAATAGGACTTGGGATATTTTCCTCAGATTTTTGTAAACTGTTTTGATAATTCCCATAGGGATGTTTTACCTTGTGGGAAGTCTTTAAATACTTGTCAATTTTTTGTAATAAACCATGATCACCGTGGAGAGAACCAGAATATGGATTTATGATTAAGACTGAAATGAAAGTTGATGTCTTGTAACAGCTTTCGCTTTCAATATATCAAACTTTTGTTTCAAGTTTTCTGCATATCAGTTTGCAATTAATTATCGACTACTTTAGCTATCGTGATTCATTGCATGTTGATGTGATTTGATTTACATGCTGTCCGTGTCTGATCTCTCTTATTTAAAAATACAACAATTAGTTTGATTCAGTTTAATGAATTACAGGTTTACCTTTCTTGTTAAATGAAGCACTTTGTACAAGTATTTGCACACAGATTTATCTAGCTGCGACGATTTGTAAATTATAAGATTGCTGTAATTTTTATGTCTTGTTTTTCCTGCTATTTATATTTGAAGAGAACAACAGATTTCCGTTTACGAGAAGCTCGTGGAGAATCTGGTGCAGGTTTCTTCCCACCAAACAACTGAATCGACCATCATACACAGGACAAACCTGAAGCGTTACTTCAGGTCAATTTGCTATATTTTGTTTAATAGTTAATTTGTTAGTATAATTTAAGTAGTTTAGTTAGATATATATAATTTAGATTCTTAGTTAGAATTATCATTTTAGTTGCTTATCTTAGATAGTTTTTCAGTTTATTTCTTTCTCATAAAATTATAAAAAAAAAAAAAGCAATAGTTTTGTTGTCTTAGGACAGTTTACAAATGATTTTTGCAGGTTTTCATTTAAATTTGTAATTTGTGAATATTGTACATTTGTGATTAAGATTTAATTCTGTTGATAGTTGAATGTTTAATTTCGTAGAGTTATTATAGTATTAGATAGTAAATTGTATATATTAGTAGTTCATATTTGTTTATTAGTTTGTTTTAATTGTTATTTTTATTTAGATTAGTTCATTTAGAGTAGTTTTCTTTTGTTTTTCTAGGACTTAGATCGGCTAACGAAGCCGCTAAACCCGTCAGGGTGGGTTATCCCAAACGACTTGGGTTATTTAGACAACCCTGGACCGGATCCACTCTTCCAGTTGGCGAGCGTTCAATTTTGCCCGTCAACACCTATATATATACAATAATCTGAGTAAATTAAGCCACCCCGAGGATCGAGAGATCCTCAGGATTGCTTTACTATTATAAAGTTACAATATAGAAAATCGATAATCTTCAAAACTGCTTTGCGCCAAAAGTACTCAACCTCCAATAGCTTACGTATCTTCAAGATATCCTTTGCTATTTCGTTTTTGACAATATTTATCCAATCCTGTAACAGAATCAAGCAATTCCAATCGTATTTTAGAATCTATTTAATATAAATTCAATAGTATAACTGGAAGACATATTAATCATTTTCTATCCTATTTATCTCTAATTAACAGAAAAGTCAATCAATATTATATCATGAATTTTAGGAATAAGAGAGATATTTGTACCTTTTTCATAACCCAACATACCCCCCAACTTACCTTCTTGCATGTCCTCATGCAAGATGAGATATTACATGTAAAGCAGTGATATTGTAAGGAGGAAAAGTTGGTTCACCAGGTCTCGTGAACCCATTACTTCTCTTGAGCTCTACAAAAGCAACATCCTCCCTCTTCTTATTAATTTGATGATCCTTCTGGTAACTTCTTGGAGGAAAACAAAGGATAGGGGGATTATATCTACACCCAATCCAAGCAGGTCCTTCCTCCTAGAGCAGTCTAGAATACCTTTCCACTCTGTAGGTAGATGCAAAGAAATTCCTGAACCCAAAGGGTTCCCTACTTTTGAATTCACTGGAGGATGCATCCCATCTCACCTTAGAAGAATCAAGGGCTTCCTCTTTGAGTTCCCTAAAATATCTGATGCCTGAATATGACCTGTCGATAGATGGGGGCTAAAGAGTCCATGATCCCCCCCCTTTTCATGAAGGTTTGATGTCACATAATGACTGGAAAGGACTTTGAGGGCTCTCCTCTGATGCAGAGATATAACCCAGTTTCCCTCTTTATAAAATTCTCATGAGATTTTCCCCATATGAATTGGTTCTTAGTGAAGGACAGGAATGTATGAAATTGTATATCCCAAATAAAGGGACTAGGGTTGTTTCCCCTGTCATCTTCCAAAATGAAGTTATGGAAGTATAATTCACACAAGAAGTATTGTACCTTCTCTTCCTAGTCTCTAAAACATGAAATGAACTCAGAGACAGTGGAAAATGTAATTGGCTTACCTACTCTGTTGGATTTTACCCTTAACAATAGGTAATGTTCCAACAAGAATAGGGTTTAATTGGTAGCAGGAGCTCTGCAATTGATTGCATCAGAGTAGACATCACAAATGTCTTTGATTTGCTCCAAATCTTTTTCCAATTGGTTTTGTACCTTATTCACCTTCCCTTGGGTTCTGGTGAGCTCAACATAAGTCTCACTTTATGTTACTAATAGGTTCTTCAGCTGTTTAACAACCTTTTGATGTTCGACCATAGTGACCATATTCTCTCTGGGTTGAGCCAATGCTTGTTGGGCTTGTGTAAGATCTGCTTTTAACCTATCAATGATGACATTATGTTCTTGAGACTGAGATGCTTGATATTCTTCCATATCATCCATATCATCTCTTGATTGAGTTAATGCTTGCTGGGCATGCATAAACTCTGCTTCTAGTCTATCAACGACATCACTGTGTTCCTGAGACTAAGATGCTTGATGTTCTGCCATAGTCATCAATTCATTTCTGTTTTGAATCAAGCTTTTTTGGTACTGCATCAATTCTTCCTCCAATCTCCTAATGGTGGCATCCTGCTCAAGGGATTGAGCTAGTTCCTTTGAGACCAAGGTATCTGTTTGTACCTCAACAAAAAATGTTTCTATAGGAAGTGTTTCTTCTGTTGTCATTATTACTTTAGGGTTTGTCTACGTCTCCACAAAGTTTGTAGTGACTGCTCTTTTAGGAAGAGAGTTTCTTCCTTGCACTCTGGGCCTTTTGTTTTATTTCTTTTGTGGGATTTATCTTCTTGTTCTAGTTGTTTTCTTAATTCTTTAATAATTTCCTTGAGTTTTCCAACTTTCTGCCTTAATACTTCAACCTTTTTAGCCCTTTTCTTCAATAGCTTGTTTTCCTTTTTTAGCTTTCTGATTCTCCTATGGATTTTGCCTAATTTCTGTTTATGAGGGGTCTCGAGGTTTTTTTCATCCTGTTAAACATGTGGCTATTCCTCTGTTCCTTCCAAATTCTCTGTCTGTCCAAGAGGGGTTCTTTCTTCAAGATGAGGTTCTTCCTGTGCTGGGTCTTTTGGGAATGATATTTCAATCTCAGGAAAATTTTCAGCAGGTTTTGAAGGAGAGGTTTGTTCTTGGTATTCTTATGGCCTATTGGTATCTTTTTCAATTGAGGTCGCTAAATCCCTAAAACTTGAGCTATTTCTATCTCATAGCTTTTCAAAAATTGTTCTATCAGGTGTTCCAATGCAGGCTGGGTGCCTTCCTGACTGTTTCCTTATGAGGTTTTCTTTGCCTGCTCAATTTCCTGAATTTCTTCCTGTAAAGACTGCTCTATAATGTTCTGAATTTCTTCAGGTTGTTTTGTTGTTTCCTGAATTTCTTCAGTCGTCTCTTGAATTTTCTCGATCATTTCCTAAATTTATCCAGCTTGTCTTGTCCGTCTGCTTCTCCTCTTCCTCTCAATGGGGGTTTTAGGAACAACCATTGCTCTTTTTCTCTTTCTCGTTAGTGCCTCTGTTTGTGAGGTCCGAGTCTTTGTAATTTGGACAGGGTCTGCTTCGACCTCGGGTTGAGTAGGTGGAACTTCTATTTGGGTAGTGGTCTCCCCTTCCTGTATCTCTTCAATTTCTTGTGGTGGGTCTTAATGGTATGATTCAGGTTGTTCTATTTGTAGAGGTCTATTGGCCTCAATAAGATCACCCCAGGTTAATTGAGTTTGACTCAGAGCCTTATTTACTATTAGTTTAACTAATCCATGATGGTTGATGATAGTAACAAGATCTTTGGATTTTTACGTTCTCAAAGCAAACTCATGTAACATGGCATTTAGGAAAAATGGTAGATTGATTACTAACCTTTGCTTGAGTGCCACTAGCAGTTTGAGGTGGCATGGTCGGATTACATAATATTGTCCATCACATGTGATGTACCTCTAAATTACCCCTGCCAGTTCTTTCCATGGTTCGCTGAGGGTGCTGGGGTTAAGTCCCTTTCCCTTTTTATCCAATTCCTTGCCAGGGTATATGAAGGATTCTATATCTTCTTTGAGCACTGTATATCTTCCTGTCCATTGAATGCCTAAGTTAAGGAGACCTGTAATCTCTTCTACGATTTCTAGAGTAAATGGACTTCATATATCTCGAACCATGGATATTTCTCCCTTCAAATTCTGAAAGAATTCAAGTCTGATGTCCGTATCATGTCCTTGCAACCGGTTGAAGTACTCCGTCCACCCCAGATGGTGTATACTTTCTCTAGCCTTCTCAGTTACCTGTAGTAATGTTGGTTTCTGTGCACACTTCGACCACCCATCGTTCTATGAGAAAATGAGAACAACTATTGTTCCTGCTTGCAAATTTGGTTAGACTAGCTTGGAGGAAATATTACCAAATATAGAAAAATATTAGAGAACGACAGGTGTAAAAAAAAGTGGGTTTTCCATTATTAGAATCATTACAATCTTATCATAAAACATGTTCATCATCCACTCCCTTCATTAATGTAGAGGTTGTCCTTGACCGCCAGTGTAGGCGAAAGTAATGAGTGCAGGTATTGCTGGTGAGAGGAAATAATGATGCTGCCGCCGCCAGTGGGGACCAATCATGTATAATTTTCAAAAGCATTTTTTTAACGTTAATCATAAATGAGAGTCCTCTTTCGTGGGAAATTTGATTTTTTTGTACCTATTCTCAAAAGGATTTAAGGAAAAATAAGCCGAATAAGTTAAGTCTGTTCATTTAAAAATATTCCACAAATCATAATGTTGTTACCTTTCCCAAGTTATTGAATATAACCGAAATGATAGCCTTGTTATTGAGTAAAGGAAATCTAGAGACACACAAAAAGTTGGTGTTTTTAAGGTAAAATTCCATACCACATGTAGAGCCACTATTGCCAGCAGTCATCCATAGCCTCGACATAGTTGCCTTTTAACCCATAGATGAGCCCGTATCCTTAATAAATATTTGAATCATCTTTTCTCGACAAGACCACTATCCTGGTTTGGTAGCCAGATGATGATAATGCCACTCACTAGATTGTAACTTAAGTGAACAAGCCATCTCGTGATGAGACCCCTTGTCCTTTGACAAAAAAAATTGTCAAAGACCATTGCCCTGGTGTGGTAGNTTATTATCCTATGATCGTGGTAGGTTGGTTCGTGATGAGACCCCCCCTATTCTTTGTGGGAGAAGTTTTATTACTTTTATTTATTTATTATTATTATTATTATTTTTTTAGGGCTCTATTAAGGGAGGCTCATCTACTCCTTAAGAGTCAGGGATGGCATAAAGAAGTGTAAATATGCCAAGTAAAAATATATTTGTATGTATATAGGAAAAATAAATGAATTATGGTGGTTACAGATTATGAACAAGATTTAAGATATTTTGAAGAAATTAATCCAAAGAACAATTTGATAAGGTATGAGAGATAGTCCACAAAATAATGACAGATCGTTGCGATGATAATAATGCTGGTGAAAATTACTTAGTGAAAGTTGTACCCCAAAGGAATGGTTAACGTTTTAACAACATGAAGGAAATGAACGGTAATGAGAAAAAAAGGCAGAAGGAACAACAATTGTTCCTTTTTAGAATGCACAACGTGACTCGAGATGAAGGAACAACAAAAGGAACAACAACGATACTCAAGGGAATGGAAATCACGTGAAGGGAATGATAGTTGTTTCGTTCAAATGAACAACACGATACTCAAAGGAACAACAATCACACGAAGGGAATGACAGTTGTTCCATTCAAATGAACAACACCGATACTCAAAGGAACAACAATTGCGCAAAGGGAACGACAGTTGTTCCGTTCGAATGAACAACACCGATACTCAAAGGAACAACAATCACGCAAAGGGAATGACAACTGTGCATTTTTAACCATCTGAATAGGTAATTTTGAAAGTTCCCATGGAAATATATTTTTGTTGAATCTAAGACTGATTAGTCATCAACTAAATTCGTTCAATTATTATGGGTCAGTTTATTTCAGAATCAAGTATTGGATGTTCTGTTGATGTTATGAGTTCATTATAGTTGCCCGATCACTGCTGTAGAACATGACATATTTGTTTTTCTGTGAAAGACATGATCCATGTGATAAAATAAGGCCAGAAAAGAGTGCTAATTGTGTATATTACAATCATCTTCCCTAGTTCTTATTTTCCAAAGCGACTTTCATAAAACTAAAAAGAAGAAAACTAACAACGCAATTAAATCTATATAGAAAAAATATATATACAGTATGTACAGTGTCAACAAAATTCATTGTTTTATAGAGCTGGAGTGGCTGGGTTACCTTCCCAGCCAGCCAAAATTTTAACATTAGGGTCCTTACTTACTTCATGGTAGAAATATTCTTTTGAAGGCGGTTGATGGTAAAGTCGTAACCGATGTCCATTGATAAAAAATGGAGATCCATACCCGTCAATGGTACTTAATATGACCATACCATTATCATGGACTTCATTAATTTCATATGGTCCCAGGCACCGTGTCTATAATTTTCCCCAAAAATTCTGAAATCTGGAATCATAGAGAAGCGCCCAATCACCTTTCTTGAATGATTTCTTCTTGATATGCTTGTCGTTCCAGGTCACTCTCTGTTGCTGAATAATGACCGTGCACTCCAAAGTAGACATGCGTGCTTCATCCAACTCATTGAGTCATTGAAGGTGCTATTTATGTGCTTCTATTAGATCCAGTCCAATTTCCTGGGCCATCCTTAGGGTCTTGATCTCAAACTCGATTGGGAAGATGGGTTCTTTACCATAGACTAGGTGATAAGGAGAGTAGCCAATGGTGTTACGCCATGTTGTGCTATAATCCCATAAGGAATTTGGGAGCTCAATAGCCCAATTCTGTCAGTTTGTTGAGACGGTCTTTGTCAGGATTGCGTCTAGGACCTTATTCATGCTTTCTACTTTCCTGTTTGCTTGTGGGTGGTATGAAGAAGTAACCTTGTACTTAATATGGTAATTTTCCAGGGTGGTGGTTATTCTATGAGCTGTAAATTGTGACCCCCCATCAGTGATTACTTCCCTGGGTAGTCCATAGTGTACAAATAATTTGAAAATAAATTTGATGACTACTTATTCTGTTGCATTTGGTAAGGCTTTTGCCTCTACCCATTTGGTCATGTAGTCCATTGTAACTAGAATATAGGCCTTCTTATTTGAATTTGGGTTTAAGGGGCCAACGAAGTCTAGTGCTCATCTCTCAAATGGTTCTGTGACTACTTGTTCTTTCAAGGGCATTTCATTAGCCTGACCTGATTTTCCCATCCGCTGACAACTGTTGCAGGTTTGGACGTATTTCTTTGCATCTCTGAATATTGAGGGCCAGTAGTAGCCCATCTGTAAAATTTTGTGTCCATTCCTTCAATCTGCAAAATTCCCACCACAAGGCTCATCATGTCTTGCCTTCAGTATGTCGTAGATTTCGTCCTCTCGTACGCATTTGCGGATATGGAGATCAGCTCCTGTGTGGAAGAGATATCCACCGATCCAAGTGAATCATGCACTACGCTGGACGATCAATTTTCTTTCCCTTGATGATAGATGTGCCAGTAATTTTCCCGCTGCCAGATAATTTTCCACATCAGCGTACCAAGGTGGCTTTGTGGTGACAGAAAATAGATGCTCATCTAGAAATTGGTCTTCAACTGTTAAGGAGTCATCTGTTTTGGGTATGCGAGACAAAAATTCTGCGACAAGATTTTCTCTCCCGGGTCGATCTTTGATGGTGATTTCAAATTCTTGCAATAATAATAAACACCGAGTGACCCATCCATTAGTAATAGGTTTATTAGCTAGATATCTAATAGTAGAATGATCAGTATACAGAATAACTGGATAGCCTGTTATATAATGACCAAATTTATTGATGGCATGTATAACAACTAAAAATTCTTTTTTTGTTACTGTATAATTAAGTTCAACTGGAGTAAGATTCTTGATAATAAAATAAATAGCGTAGGGTTTCTTGTCTTCTTCCTGTCTAAGGACAACGCCTATGGCGATATCTGATGCATCGATGGAGATGTGGAATGGTATTTTCCAATTTGGTCCTCTCAACACTGGTGCTATCGAGATCAACTTCTTGAGTCCTGCAGATGCCACATCACACTTGTCAGACCACTGAAACTCCACATTACCAGTCAAGGAATGTAAAGGTGCAACAGTTCTTGCAAAATTTTCCATAAATCTGCGATAGTATCCTGAAGCACCAAGAAAACTACGTACCTCAGTTTGTGTGTGTGGTGTAGGTAGATTAAGGATTACCTCTATTTTTGTTGGATCTACTCTAATTCCATCCGAAAAAATACAATGCCCTAGTACCACACCTTCCATCATCATCATGTGGCATTTTTCATGGCTTAAACGTAACTTGGTAGCAATGCACCGTTCTAGTACCTTCTCCAGATAATTCAGTGCTTGATCGAAGTCGTCGCCATAAGGAGTGAAATCATCCATGTAAACTTCAAGCCCTTCACTGATCAAATCACTGAATATGCTCAGGATGGCCCTTTGGAATGTGGCTAGAGTGTTATAAAGTCCAAAGGGAAATACTCTATATGCAAAGGTACCCCAGGGGTAGGTGAATGTAGTTTTATCTTGATCTTCTGGGGCAATTTGGATATGATTGTAGCCACTAAAACCGTCTAGGAAAGAAAAGAATTTATTCCCTGCCAAAGTATCCAGGACCTGATCAATGAAAGGTAAGGGGAAGTGGTCCTTTTGAGTGGCTTTGTTAAGTTCCCTGTAGTTGACACAGATTTTCCATTTCCCATTTTTCTTGGGGACTATGAATAATGGGGAGACCCACTGGCTATCTGAGATAGGGTATATAAAATCTACGTCCAACAACTTTTGTAATTCTTCTTTGAAAATATCCCCGAGGTGGGGATTCAATCTTCTCTGTGGCTATTGAATAGGTCAGACATCTTTCTCAATGTAAATGTGGTGTGTGCAGAGTTGCAGATCAATACCTTTCATGTCATAATACTCCTAGGCAAAAGCTTGTTGGTATTTAGAAAGGACTTGAATCAACTTTTTTTGCTGTTGCTCATCTGAATTGGCATTGATGTTTAGAGACTTCCCTGGTGCGATCTCAACGGATTTTGCTGTTATGAACAATGATAGTCTGGATTTGTTGTTCCATTAAATCTTCCAACGAGTCTCCCTATGCTTCACAGTCTAGAACAACTTGGAGAATCTGGCATGTTGTATTACCCATGGTGGTTGGGTTGTTAATAAACCCACTGATTATGTCATCCTCTAGCTGGTTCTTGAGTATGAGAGCTTCTTCCAGTGTGAGAGGGGCTTGTAAATCCTTTTCTGGATACCGTGGTGGTGACAATTGTGGATATATGAAAGTTGGGCTTGGCTTGGACGAAAGATATAAGATGAGCTTTTTTGTGACACCTCCTCTAACAATTTCCATATTACCCGTTATACATCTTATGCACGCATCAGCTGTTGCAAGCCATGGTCTGCCCAATATCAATGGATGCCCTTCGAGTCCACTTCTTGGGTTGATGATGAGGAAATCCGCTGGATATTCCCAAGAGTCAACTGAGATTGCTATGTCATGTAGTGTGCTGATTGGTCTAACCACTGATCAATCAACCAATTGTAACATAATTAGGGTGGGTTTGAAGGAGTCAAAACCCATGGTGTTGCAGGTTTCCATAGTCAGGATATTGATGGCCATCCCCAAATCAACTAGTGTATTTGGAAAATAACAACCCTGTATTTGAACTGTTACTATGGGGTTCCCTGGATATGCATATTTGACTGGTTCTTATCTACCTAGAATTAGATCAAACAAGGCTCCTACTACACGAACCGTTGATGATGAATTTTTAATTTTCCTAACATGATTCCTCCCACATAATTCCTTGATCGTTTTTGCATATATTGGAATGTCTTGCAGAGACTACATGAGTGGGATATTGACATATAAATTCTTGAGTTCCCCTACAATGTCAAATTTAGGATAGATGACATGTTTTTCTATAATCAATCTTTCAGGAAATGGAGGGGAAGGAGTTGCATCCTTATCAGGATCTTGCAACTCGACTGTGTTTCCCCCCTACTCAATTTATTTCGTTATTACCATAGTCGAGGGCATTATTTCTAGTTGTTTGTTATTTTCATTCTCCTGCTCTTGGAAAACGTTATTTTCTTCAGAAGAGATTATACACCTCGATCTCAATCAAAGTTTGTTGCACCCTATCAGGTCGGTCTCCTCTTCCCCATTCTCCATAATCTGGATGAGATGAGATGGTCTATTATTAGGATTGGGGTGGGTTTGGGCTGGTAATTGAGGGTGAAATTGTGGTTGAGGGTTTTGGGTTAGTTGGAGTGGAGCTTGCAACGTGGGTTGGGTTTGAGGGGCCATCCCCATGGGTTGATTGTTTATCTTCATGGGGCACTGCCAGTTCTAGTTCCAATTTGGGTTTTGGGTAGTCGTATTAGGCCACTGCAAAGGGTAGAGGTTGTTATTTGAGTTTTTCCAGGATGAGGTGGGGTATTGTGAGTTAGGCCAAGTGGAACTTGCAGTTGGTTGTTTCTCCCAGATGGGATTTGTAGGTGGGTATTGCTGGGGCTGCCAGTTCTGATTAGTAAATGGCTGGCTCTGCCATGCATTACTAGAATTTTACTGCTAATTATACTGTCCAGAAAAGAAAGAGGAGGGGTCCTGGAGTTTATTTAGAGGGCGAGCCAGCCATTGACGACACTGAGCCATCAAATATAATGGTTCTTTTTCCTCTTCTTCTCCTCTAAACACAAATTTCAGTCCAGGGAGCGATGGGAATTGCTCCATGTCATGATCCTTGGTGCAAATAGCGCAAACCCGAACCACATCCAAAGGACATTCCCTTGAACCATGTTTTTTTCTTCATCTATGGAAAAATATGGCCAAAGTCTATTCTGCTTCTGCTTGTTTTTGTTTGGGCTGTAATACATCCAATTGTGTAGTCAAAGTGCTTAGAATATCTGTTTTGAAATTTTCTAAGAGAGTACCAACTTCAACTCGCGTAACGCCCCCACTAGTCATGTTGCTATTTCTGGCGAGGGAAGTTCACATTCCTTATTTGGTCCGTGTACTTCCTTGTGAGAACCTGATGCACAATAGAATGATGTTATCGTAAGTTTATTGATAAATGCCACCTTTTTCCATTAGATTCAATGTTTCTACCCATTCATCCTTCATACCTTTAATCAGAGTTGCTATAAGTACTTCACTTGCTAATGTACCATAGGGTGATATTTGCAAGTTATATTGAAATCTCTCAACATATTCTTCTAATGATTCATTTTCTTTTGCAGTCATTTGAAAGATTTCATATTTTAGGTCCCTGGTTCTACAATAATCCTGATATTTTGTCAAGAAGGCTTGTTTCATCTCATCCCATGAGTTGATGGTTCCACCTCCTAATCCCATAAACCAACGTAGAGATGCTCCCTTCAAGGTAGAGGGAAACAATTTTAATTTTTGGGGTTCAGAGGTGTAATCATACCCTCTACATAGGACATCGAATTCGAATAAGAATGCGTTCGGGTATTCTGAAATCAATCCATGGAAGGTTGGTAGGTTTTGTAGGGAGATTGCTTTCATGGGAGAATTGACGATTGGATCAACTATCGGATATTCCAACGTGGAGGTCTTGGGTTGTTGTTGATTTGGTTTCGCCATTTGATCGAAAATGTGCCAAAAATCTTCAGAAATTTCTTGATCCGGGTGTTCTATTTGAGGTGGTTGATTATTTGATCCTCTAGGGGATTTGATTGCACTCCCTCTATCTGGGATTTCGGGTATGCCTTCTTATTTTATAGGAGATTCAGGATCAGGGGATGGTGATGGGTCTACTTTGGAAACCTCGCTGGTTTCTCCTTCTCCTTCCTCCAGATTACGAGAATTTCCCTCGTCTAAAGGGTTGAGGGGTGAAAGGTCTGTGCTTTGAAATATTTGCTCAGTCCATTAAGTTTTTCTATGAATCTTAGCATTGGCTTTAGTTGGTGAAACTGTTGCCTGAGGGATTCAGATAGGTCCTTTCCTAGGTCTGACCAAAGCTTGAGATTCAACTTTTCAGATGATGTCATCTATGAAAGTGCTTCTTCTAGGGAGCACCGATCTATGGGATTTGGTATTTTTTGGTGGGGGTTTTAATTTTTCAAGATCTTTCTTCTAAGTCATACACACTTCACACAAAAAGAAATTAAAAAAGAAACACCTATATGACCTCTTAAGTGTCAACTGGAGGTAAGCGTTGGCATAAGAATCTTACTTATTTCCTGTGTAGGTTCTTACCTTCTGTCTTCAATACCTGGTCCTCTAGAGACACAACCTATGCTACCTTTGACATTCTCCCCGGCAGCGGCGCCAAAATGTTGGGGTCTAAAGATGTCTAAAAACAACCTTATTTTAACATTGATTTATCAACCCGAGGATTCATCTTTTATCTCAAGAATATCAACAAAGTATATGCAGATAGCTTGTAGAGGCTAAAATTGCGTAGTTAAAGAAAACCTGAGTTTATCCACAATCAAGTTCCTCAAATGTTCATTAAAGATTCTGAAACTAAGATCTTACTTAACCAAAATTGAAATATGATTACTAACATGATGCAATTGAAAAGGAACTAACTAATCTGCTAAATTCATTTAACTAAAAATAAGTAATTGAATCTAAATAAAGACTTGCATAATTAACTATTAACTATGAATCAAATTGCTGGAAAGGAAATAGCGAATTACTCTATCTATGGAAAAAACAACAATTGTAATCTAATCAAAAGGAACAACAAATGTAACTTAACATAAAGGAACAACAATCATAACTTGAACTGAAAGGAACAACAAATGCGAATCTAAGTAAAAGGAACAACACATATGAAAATTTGAGGAACTTTCAAGCAGTAAACTACAGTAATGGAAATTGGAATAGCAATCATTAATACTCGAGAGAAATGTCTATCTTCTGTACGCAAACATCATAAAATCATTAACACACCTATGCATTCGTCTTAAGTATTGTAAAAGAGAATTGGATCATAAAACATAAAGCAAATTGATACAATTATAGATTTGAGACAATAGCTCCTTTAGACTGGGCCCTTGGTCCTCAGAAGCACTGCCACTGGAAACTCAGTATGTAGAAATGATGAAAAAGTTCAAAGATTTTATTGATTTCATAGCTGGTACAACATTCACAAAAACTACTTGCGTAGAGTAATTCTAAGTTCTGAATACTTGGATACAATTCTTAGATTATACTTTCAAGATCTATTACCCTCTCTATATATACAGTAATCTGAGTAAATTAAGCCATCCTAAGGATCGAGAGATCCTCAGGATTTCTTTGCTATTATAAAGTTACAATATAGAAAATCAATAATCTTCAAAACTGCTTTGCGCCAAAAGTCCTCAACTTCCAATAGCTTAAAAATCTTCAAGATCTCCTTTGCTATTTCGGTTTTGACAATATTTATCCAATCCTATAATAGAATCAAACAATTCCAATAGTATTTTAGAATCTATTTAATATAACTTCAATAATATCACTAGAAGACATATTAATCATTTTCTATCCTATTTATCCCTAATTAACAGAAAATTCAATCAATATTATATCATGAATTGTAGGAACAAAGGAGATATTTGTACCTTTTTCATAACCCAACAGTACGCAGAAGAGAATTTTCCCTTGTTAGTGGATGGTTTTCTAAATCATTCTATATAGAATTTTTAATGAGTTGTGAGGAGAGAGTATTTATGCATATCGCCCTTTATAAAGCAAGGTAGACTTAAAACCCTTTTCTGAGTTTTGGCTCAAAGGATCCTTGGCATTGTTCCTATGACAACCAGAAACATCTAGAAGACTAACTATAATACCCCTAGGATAAACCCCAAATTGTACATATAATTGTAATTGTAAATCTCATATAAGCTAGTGAGCCAAAGGAACAAGATCTTTGATTGGTTCTGCACACATTAAGTCAGTGCGTGAGAATATCACACAAAGGAGTGCATGCATTTTCTAAAATGATATAGCACACAATTTAATGTATTGGAATGCACCAGTGTAAGTGTACATGTATGGGGAACTAAAAGGGAAACAACGCGAGGAATACAACGCACACCGATATAAGTGCATGATCATGGCACACATTCCAAGATTCAACACACATTTGTTTAGTGCATGACTTTGGAGGCCAGAGAGCCTTTTGGTATATATGTCATGATGCAATGTGCACTTGTGTAAGGGCATGAGAGTGGCACATTGAAAGACAAGTACATGCATCCCAGAAGTTTCACGCACACTGGTTTAGTGCACGATCTTTATTTTTTTGAGGTTGGTGAGTCTGGATACAAAATACCAATACTTTTGTACTGAGAATGTAAATGTAATCACATGAAAATCTAATGAAAATACATCACTTCGGTAGACCGACCACGTAAAAGAGTATGGGGGGCTATGACTCCACTAGTTGAGGTTAATGGGGCTAAGTTAAGGAGGGCTTAAGGAATATTATATTAATATTCCTTAAAAGTATAAGTAAGGATATTATTTTATCCTAAGTCTGAGGGAGAGGGACATGTGGATTGAAGACAATTCTCAACATGACAAGTGGCAAGTTGGGAACATGTCTCCAAATAGTTTGGACTTTGTACCTTTTTGGGATCATTCTATCTTTCATGCAATCACTCAACTATGATTTATATTCAACTATTCTATCATATAACCCTGTTGTTTTTTTTTCCACGGAAAAAATTCTTAATTTTATTATAAGGTATAAAATTACATTCACAGATATAGATTTGCTATTGGAGATAGCCAAAAATATATATTGTCTGTGCAGTGTCTCTTCCATTTCTATATGTTCCTTCATTAAAAAATATGCCATTAATATACCGAGGTTCAAGTGGGCATCCACCCATATACTTTCCATTCATATACATAGGTACCAAAAGTAGCGAGAGTATTTTTCAATTTTACAATTGTGTTTCTGTTTAGAGTTCCAACAAAAGAAATAAAAGGTGCATTTCTTTATGTTTGTCCTTCCTGAAAGGGCCTGTGATAGTCAAAAATGCCTTCTGCTATGTGTTCTGTGATGTGCCATCTTCCAAAATCTAGCTGTGTGGCTTCTTTGGATAGCTGATCAGCTAGGGTGTTCCTTTCCTTGTAAATATGAGAGAGAGAGAGAGATAGTGTCAAAAGTGGAGACGATCCTCAAAACTTCTGAAAGGTAAGGTCTAAGTCTAGTCATATGTAAATGTTGTGCATGGTTTTCCCAGTTGATGATAGTCAAGGAATCCCCAAAGACTTGTAGAGTGGAAATGCATTTTTCTGCTGCAAAAAAGAGTAGTAATTTTAAGGCCATGATTTCAATGTAATTGTTTGTGCCGGGCCCCAACTCGGCTCTAAGGAGAAAATAGTGTTGTTCTATTAGATAAATGCAGCCTCCTCCCCACAGTGTAATTGATCCCCTGAGGCCACACCATCAAAATAGGCCCATGGCCTTCCTTTGTTGATCTTCTCCTCCAGAGAAGCTTAGACCGTGCCCCGTCTTAGTCTCTCTTCGTGATTGAGATGATCAAGTATACTTAAGTAATTTGCGGCCACCCATAGAGGTGACTGTGGGTGTCCCAAAAGAGTGTAGTGTTTCTGGATATCTAGATTCCCCAAGAAACAAGGATGGGCAAGGATTTTAAGTGTTTTGGAGTTGTTGGCTTAAACCTGTCTTTTAAAGCTTCTTTGAAGGAAGCTCCTCGCCAACGACCAATGTCAGTGTTTAATTTGGAGGCTTCCACCCAGACTGATGAGGTAAAGGGACAACGCATAAATAAATGATCTGTCGATTATTCTTGCACTCTATAGAGTGAACACCAGCTTGAGCCATGGAATTATCTCTTCTGAAGTATATCCCATGTAGGGATTTTGTTTTCTAGGATTGACCAAGCCAAGATTTTGCCTTTGGCTGGACATTTCTGCTTCTAAAGTTTCCTCCTCCACCACTTCTGTTATAACCCCAAAATGCACCACACATGTTTACCTGGCATCCGGCCAACTCATGCCTCTTCCTAGCCAAAGCCATGCCGAACAAATCCTCAAAAAACCACTTAAATTAAAGAACCCGCGCCCTAACCTTTCACTGGGCACGGGTGACCGCTTGCTGTCCTTCTACTGCATGCGGGTGACCACGAGCTAACCCACTACAGCCCGTGTTTACCTAACAAAGCAAAAAATCAGGAAAGTTTCCACCGGGACGAACAACTTTTTGTTAGTTAACTGGAACTCTTCGCCATGCATGGCCGAGAGTTCGCCTAAAACCCTAGCTCCTTCTAGCCTATAAAAGGAGGGGTAGGGGTACTATTCAAGGAGGGAAAAAATCATAGCAAAGAAACTCTGCCAAAATTGCCAAGTCCATTATTGTCCTAACCCTTTAGCTTTTCCTCAAGCTTTAGGAGAAGTTCAAGCACAGCAGTTGGAGGACAAAGAAGAGGAAGAGCCCAGGATCAGGATCGTGGAATGGTGGTCGGCTTCAGAAATCATTGTAAGTTGGTTCATATTGAGGTTAATGAAAAAGATACTTTTCCTGTCCCGAATACATGAGTCTTATCTATGTTATTTGATTTGTGTTTAATCTCCAACCCTATAATAAATCAGTAGCATGCATGCATAGTTTTGTCTTGATTGTAGGGAAGATTTTTGGAAGGAGCAGTAGCAGCAAAGGAGATAAAAGTTCAACGAAGGATCTACTTCAACCGTCGGAAAAAGGTTGGTTTATTCTTCTCTTGTGTGAATGTGAAAAAAAGGGGTTTCCGATTCGGGTAGAAGGTTAAAAGTAGCTTAGGAAGGGTCATGATTTGCATGCAAGTTTAGAGCCCTAGCTTGCTAGTCCGTAGGGTAGAATACCCCACAACAGAATTGGCGACTCCACTGGGGAATATTTTACTCTTAGGGTTCCTGGATTTGGTTAAATATCTTTTGGGTAGATCAAGGAAGTAGAGCTTCAGTTTCTTTGCTTATTTTGTTTTCTGTTAGTCAAAAGCTAGCAGGGAACCTGGTCATCAATACCAGTTTTCCTTGACTGACGCTTGACATTTAGTCTCGGGACACACAGAGGTACCCGCGGCCTGC
>JASDQU010948388.1:967-13108 GCA_032191745.1 Picea mariana
GAGATACCTTGATAAATTAATAGGACACCCAATGGAATGAGAGTAGTGAAGGTGTACATTCCTTGGGTTGGGTATGTCAAGAGGAATAGAGCTAGAGGAAATTCGGGATAGTTGTAGGAGAATATCAGTGGGTTGTGGGATATTAAGTTGTGAGTGGATTGTGAGAGGCACCCTTCTCTTGTGGATCACTAGCCCCAACTCAGGGGTGACTTCTATTGACATTTGGAACAACAAGTCTATGGTTGAGTGGAATGTTCTTCCCAAGAAGATGGTTGCACAAACGTCTTAAAAATATAAGTGTTTATCTATTTTCTTATTTTTCTTAAGAGTTTTATGGCCTTGTTTTACCCTGTGCATGAGAATGGTTTTATGTGTTGTTGTAGATGATTGTCTAGCTACATTATGTTCATTTAGAATGTTGTGTATGCATTTAATTACGGGTATTGGGATCTACTTAAATATTTGTTTAATTTGTAGCTGGTAAGATATAAAAATTAATTAGTAGAAGAAATTTTCTAATTTATGTGTATTTTTCGCAAGGAATGTTCTTGAGTTAAACTGGGGGACATATCCCAAATGCATAGGAGAGAGAAAATGTTCCCTTCTAGAAGGATCTTCACATGTGCCAAATAATACATGTCTATGTGTCTCATACAATGTTCCAAATGCTAACATGTGTAAACATTGATGATCTGGACACCTCGGTGATGATGTGGCATCCTCATCATTATGCATTATGTTGTCACAAATCCCAATGCAATGACATAGATCTCAAGAAAATTTGCATGAATCCAAATGTGAGTAGATATGGCTAAATATAGGTACAAAAATCCCAATGTAGGTACATTGATCTTAAGGAAACAACACGGATATCAAAGCATAATGAATATATCCCAATGCGGGGCACCCACCTAAAATGATGCATCAAGCTTCAAAATAAGTCAGTAGGCAACAAGAATTAAACAATATCCTCCAACAAAAAATTAACATAGGTTAATTTTATAAATTTTCTAAGTTTACCATGGAGGGACATTTTTTACCCCTGTTACATGTGTCAATGCCTAGGCAAAAAGGTATTTCCTAAGTAACTTGGTTAAAGATAGGAGAATTTGATGAATAATTGATGGAAAAAGGATAGGAAACTTTATATTTCGACCCTCAAAGTCATGTTTAATGATGTATGAGGTCTTTTACTGGTCCAACTAGCCTTTTTAATCTAGGAATCTTCATTTCTTGTACTTGTAAGTGTTTTAAGAGGGATATTCACTTAGAGTTACCACCTCGACACCTTTGTATTACCCCTTTTTACATTTTCTTTGATTTTCTTAGTCTATTTTCTCTAGATATGTGTTTTTTAGCATAGGACTTTGTGGTTGAGTCTTTTCAATGAGGTGGCATAGCTCTAGCTTTAGTATTTTTTCATTTTTAACATTATCGCTTTTTACCTCTAGCCTCTTTATCTTTATTTTTTACTTTGGATTACATTTTTCTTCATTCAAACCTTGTTGGATGACATTTGATAATTCAAATATAAGCAAGGACAATATTTATTTTTATGAACATAATGATAGTGAAGGGAAATGATGGAAAGTGTTAGAAATGGCTAGGATATGGACACACTACTCAACCAAATCACTAGTATTACATACTGACTTAAGTCATGACAACATTTATCTAGGACAACATGTCCCCCCATGATAGAAAGGGACAAAGTAATAAAATTATTAGCATTAAGAAGTGTTATAAGATATAACCAATGTATATTTCTTTCATGACATGTTAGAAACCATCGCACCACTTCTATGAAGGAAACCATCACATGAAATCATAGCATGCAAACTAAAGTAAACATGAAGTACCATATGTTCAAGAACATATCATATGAGGTGTACAACATAGGAGCTAATATACCATGGTAGAGCTATCTGAAGGAGCTCATAGATGATGTAAGGTTGGAAGGACTAGAAGGACATGTTGGAATTGGAATATATGAGTAGGAGAGATCATCCAAGTAGCATCAATGTACCCATGAGAGATTATTATATAAGTATTTTCCCTTGAGGGGGAAGCATATTGATTCAGTAAAATGACAAATTTTAGTCCTTGTCACAAAACTAGTTCTACTAGTGACTTAGACCAACTATTCTCTCACTTTGTTTGGTGATCCTTTGGTCTCCCCACCAATGTTGTGACTAATCATGAATCAACTTTTTTTGGTCATGTTAGGCATTCCCTTTGGAAAATATTAGGAACTTTTGTTGATTTTTCAATTTCCTTTCATTCACAAATTGATGGTAAAACCAAAGTGATTAACCATACCTTACTCCAAATTCTTCAAATTTATCATCACACTTCTCTGGCCAAGTGGAATTTGAGTCTTACCCACATTGAGCATGCATATAACTGAGAAATTTACTCTTCCATAAGCCATTATCCATTTGAGTTTTATCTTGGTTATCATCCTTTGGATCCCTATGAAATTCCTTTGTTCTTACCTTTTCCAATTGCATCACACCTTCACAAAGACAAATATAAGGCACATAATTTTGTTCACCAAATTTTGTAGTCTCTCCAACCCAAATTCATCCAAATTCTTCAGACCCATTCGATGTGGCCCCTACTGCATCATCCAATAGGTGTTGATAATGATTTTCACCTTTATCTTCTATCTCAATTGGGAACCCATGATGTCATCAATGTTGATTTTCTCAAACCATATCATGAATCACCATTTGAGAGAGAGATCTTGATTAGTCATCTTGCAGATATTGTTCTAGATTTTTAGCTTCCACTCATTGTAAATCAAGTTTTTGACATGAAAATTTTCCAAACTCATCAAGGATCCTCTACTTACTACCTCATTTATAATCAATCCCATATACCACATCGGGTTCATTGGATTTCTTACCACTAGATGCAACCAAACTCCCCCCCTCTTCCGAAAGAATTAGAGGTCAATGTTTCCATTGTTGGGAGGAATGATAAGGATTCTTATAATATATTCGTATGTTTTTATCAAATTATTGTTGGTTTTATGTGCACGTAGGGGATTAATATTGTTTTTTGTTGTGGTGATGTCACTTGGTTTCAAATTATCATGGATAGTTGAGATCTTGTCTCTAACTAGATCAATTATTTTAATTATTTACTAGTTTTTAGTAGCTTGTTGAGATATGTGATATGAAAAACATGTTATATTTTCTTATTTAAGTCTATTTAATCTTATGACTTCTTAATGAAAAGTAGCCAAATATTTTTTGTTCATGCATTATTGTGTAGAACCATGCTCTTGAGTGGACTATTCCACATCAACATTGGAAGTAGACACATCATTAGCATGGTACCTCTTCAAAAATATTTCCACGTGAATATGTGTATCCCCTACATATGCCATGACATCAATTTCCATGCCTTAATTCCTTCCATGCACTTCATCCCCTTAATAGAATAATGTATTTCATATACCCATACCATTCAATATATAAGGATTCTCACCATGAACCCTTGTTAACTACACAATAACATGATTCTTTCCATAAACCCTAACCAAACACACATGTTCATTCTTTCCATCAACCCTAGATGCCACATGATAGGATTTGTTTTCTCCACATTAAGGTTTTCCATTTGATCTTCTTGAAAGGAGTTAACAATAGAGGCCCTAGATATTTTTTTAGGAAGCATCTAGCAGGTGAAGTGACTTATTGGTAGCTAAAGTCTAGAATTTATGAACGGTCCCCTCTTGGCTACATTAAAATAGGTGAGAAAATTTTAGTTTTAAAAGTGGTACACAACCTTACAAATTCTCAATTGATTATGTCAATTAAAATTAGGTATGAACCCACATTATCTTTTGCTAGGATAAAAAAGGTTTTAAAATAGTATAGGCCATCCATGCAGGAACAAATACCCACCATTTTAAGAATATGTGATAATAAATTTATTCAATATAATTAACATAGATCGATATAGAAATTCATATCATTTGATACATTAAATTAATATCATTCAATTTTCATAAATATTGATCACCATAAATCTATCTCTTGGATCTGCATCCCATGTGCCATAGATCTATATACTGATCAATATAGACTATTATTGATCGATGTGTATAATGATTATCATCCAATATCTCAATATTAATGATTACCATATATTCAATATCTCTACCCTACATTTATTTACATTTACATGTATCAATGAGATTAGCCTTGTGCGAATAATAATGAAAATTTTTAGATTATTGATGAATATTGTCAAGAAAATAAATTTCCTCGAGATTTACATGTAATAATGTGTTTACATTAAACAATAGTTTGCCAATCATTTATATCATCGGATGCATATATCATCAACGATCAAGACATGTGACTACCACTAGGTTGTGTTCCTAAGAARTATATSAATAATCAGGATATGACATCAATTAATATTGTCCACTCGTTATTTTGTTCAATATTTACACGAAATGTTATATCAATCTTTTTAATTGACATTCAGTGTGTGCCAATACCAACAATAGAACTATTATTGTGTCATTGGAAGTAACCATAAAAACAAAATAAAGTGACACAAATAGAGGAGTGGGGCACCTCCACATGAAGAGTAGACTATAGCTTTATATCCTACACGATTGAGGAAAATGTCTCGACAATGCACTAAAAATAATAATATGTTTGATTAATAATATATTAATTTATTCAACATGGGAAAGACCCTATTTACACAAAAGGAGCTAAAATCTTAACATATGGATTAAGCTATTTTTTTATGAGGTAATTTGACTCTTAAAGTAATTTTGGAACCACTAATTATATATTTAAGGATTTATTTAAAATAAATGATCTTATACAAAATACTAAATGACAAAGATTAAAACAACATTACAAAACTATGACTTGAATATAAAATAGCTCAAAATCATAGATTTATTCGCATACACACAAATATTGTGTTTAGGTACACAACGTGCCCTCCTCTTAAGAATTAACGTTATCCCTAACTTTTGAGGACCAAAGTGTAGCTCAATGTTGTGTCTTATTCTTCCTATGTTTTTCTTTACCTTTGCTTAAATACTATCATATTTAGGCACTTGAATAGATAGAAATTTCCAAAGTGGGATTCTTCAACGAAATAAATGAAGTCTTTCAATATTATGTCTAAGGTCATAAGGATAGAAGTGTTGTTAAACCAAGATATTAGGAATTTATAAAGAAAAAATAGCATCCACATAGTTGCAAATGGTTGGTTGTGGGGATGGATAAAACATTACCATTTGAAAAGATTAAAATTGAAAATTATTTATCTCACCCTGCTTATAAAACATCCCTCAATAATTTTTTTCTTCACATTCAAATATACATTTTTATGAAACTCATCATAAAGGGAAAGGGATTCATTAAATAGAAGTTCGGAGAACCTCTCAACTTTTTGTAAATCTTCTTCATATAGAAAGGTCTAAAAATTTCTACAAAACCCTAAAAAGTTATCATTTCATAATTTGAATACATATACATAACATTCTTCACAAATTTCCTCTAAATATAACTATAAATATACTTATTCTTTATATTCTACTTATATACTTATTCTTTATATTCTCCTTTAAATTATCTTGATTGAAATACAACATCTATCATATCAATCCATCAATTTGTTTTACATATCCATGCTCACCTTATTAAAATTTATATGTTTTGTTTTTGTTTTTCAATATTTTTTCAAAGAACAATGTAATATGAAACATATATATCTATTTTTAATGAAATATAAAATATTTTTTTAAATTATAATTTTTTTCAAAACTTTTTATTTTCTTGTCTCATTTGAAAGTTATGACAATTCTCCTTTTCATATCAGTGTAAGGCTTTGTAGCTAAAAATGAAAAGGAATATAAATTTTTTAAATTATAACCCATAATTTTAAATCCTCAAGTTTAATTTTCCAACGAAAAATAAGTGGCATCTCAATAAGACACTCTAGCGAAAATTTATGCTCCATTGAATGCAAGCCATTTGATTGGACTCTATTTTTGAACCACTTCAGAGGGGAAAATTATAAAGGTTTACTCACACATCGCATGCAATTACCCATTAAAAGTGCATCTAGGTATAGTTTGTGACCCAAATAGAGCCCTCCAATCTAATTTTCAAATACAAAGTTATGGGCTTTGTAATATTGAGACCTTTTTTACAATGAAAAAAAAATATTGAGACTTTTTTACAATGAAAAAAAATATTGAGACTTTTTTACCACATAAATTTAAAACCGATATTGAGACTTTTTTATCATATAGATTTAAAATCGATTTTTATACAGATCTTTCCATAATCAAAGTATCACTATAATAATGGAAATAATCAAATATAAAGAAACAAGAATTGTAGAGTGGGGCCTCCTACACATCTAGGAGTAAATTGCACCTACAAATATTAAATCATGAGTGCAAACATATCTACAATGAGCCAAAATATATAAAAAAAAATGTATAATTAAGAATATATTTATTTACACAAAAGAGTGGATGACCCATATTTATACAAAAAGATATTCAAACCCTAACATGTGGCTCAAGTTACTTTTCTGGGGTAATTGGATTATTGTTTAACTAATAAAACTTGCATGGGTGGTCAAATCCTACTAGCATGATTGGTTTCGAAGGATCTCATTTTGTAAGGCGGCCTAGGTTCAAAACTCTGTGGTAGCTGGGAGGAGACACCTAAAATCCATCCATGCTAACGGTTGGTATGACCCAAGGTGGGTTCGATCCTCAGGTGATTTTGATGGCTTAGAAACCCTTTTTGTCACGGTTTCTTAGACCATAGGCTAGTCCCGCAAGTCACAAAAAAACTAACAAAAAAAAAACTTGCATAGGTGAACTATATTCTACATGTTATGTAAACATACAATTATGCATATATCCATGCTTTTCCAAATAAAAAACAACACAACCCTATTAAACATGATTATGACTTATAATTAAGACCTATATAATATTAATTACACTGTTAAAATCCATAATTAATCCATGGAGTTCCATGAAGCAATTGTAGGGGCTAAATCGTTAGTTTTCATCCCTTAACAATGATTTGGGCCTTGTTTCCCACCCTTAGAGTGAAAAAACTTGAATTGGTTCCTGCATCCCACATGTAGGCCAAATATTTCTACTTTAGTGCTTGCATGGTGGTCATAACTCTTATGCATGGCCCATAAACCTAGAGACATATTTTAGGGAATAAGACCCTTGTTTTTCTCCCCTAACTATGGTATGAAAAACCTCTTAATCACACCCATATTCCACTTAGAGGCCAAATATTTCCTACAAATGGGTCATGCAATGGTTTGAGTCTTTCTTCATGGCCCTTTAACCCTAGAAATTTCATTTAGGGTATGAGACTCTTATTTTCCTCTCTCGAGTATGGTTGACCCTATAATACCCCAAGGACAAGCCCCAATTATGTTTATGTATTCTAAAAATGTTTTATAGGCTGGTGAGTCGAGTGTTGATAAGCTGGTGGGATTATGTGTTTATTGGGACGGAGAGCCTAAGTGTTAAAGGCCAAGAGCATGATTTTGTATATGTAATTATGTAGATCATTAATATAATATATAAACATCGTTGTGTGCAGACCGATCATGAAGAAAGAGTGATGGGGAACTAAGCTTCCATAGGGTGGGTAAGGGAAAGGGGGCTGAAAGGTTGGAAAGAGGGGCTAAGCCTAGGGGCTTAAGTCCTTGAGAATAATAATTTAGTATTATTCAAACGTGTTTGAAAGACATGTTTTTATCCTAAGTCCTAGGAGAGGCAACGCATACAGCTCCAACGTGTGCAAAAGGGAATGCATGCAGCTCCAGGAAGACAAGTGTCAACCTGGGCGCATGCAACTAAAGGGGAAGAGTTAGCTCGTGTTGTGGGTTCGTTCCCCATTTGGGGCATCCATTGTCTTTCATGATGTGCATCTGCGTCTGATCTTTGCATACCCTCACACAACTCTGAAACCAGCAAATGGTGATGTTTTCCTGAGAAGCTGACACATCCTCCGTGAATTCCATTGAGCTTTGTGTTCGACCTTTGCGTTGATTCCTTGTCACGCACCCTGAAACCAGTGGCAAACCCATGGATTGAGCCATGTCACCTGTGTGTTTTGTGAGCCCAACCTATCCACTCTTACAGAGTCGAGTCTGTACCTTAATTGTCTTTGGGTTCCTACCTTCTATTTTTCCTGAGTGGAATTGACCAGTTGTTGTTATTGTTATCCTCAAGTTGCGGGAATTGGGCTGAAACTGGTTGAAGAAGAGGGTTGTCAGGGCCGTGGTTGAAGAGGTAGGTTGTTAGTCCTATGAGTAGCTCTCTCCAGGTGAGAGAGTTTGTTGGGAAGTGGCTTTATCCTAGAGAGAGTCCAGCACCAACTACAGAGCTCTGAGAATTCTTGATCCGGCCTATTGTCAAGACCCAGAGAGGGAGGTGAAGCAGCTGATGGACTATGTGACAGTGAAGGTGTATACTCCCGGTTGGAACAGGAATGTGGGGAATGAGAGTTTGTGAGTAGTGGGCATAAGAAGGCTCCTGGAGAGAATCCTTCTGTGGTACTGTGCAACTTTCCTGTAACCTTAGCCTAGTCTAGGATTCCCTTGCCTTGGGTGAAGCTTGGTCCCAGCTCATGGGTGACCCACTGCTGAGCATGATGAGCAGCGTGGTCTAAGGATGGGAGGTCCATGGAAGGTCTGTACGTAGTTGGTGGAGTTACTCCAGTTTCAAAGATAAGTATCATTATGTGTTTAATTTCAATTAAAATGCATGCTTGTGATGCTTGTATGTTTTCATGTATTTCGATGCATGTATGAATTGTTGTTAATTATATTTAAGTCTGTATGATGGCAGTAACTCTATGTTAAATGTGTTAATTTGATTTAATGCATGTTATATATAAGTGTATATTACACAATAGTGGCATTTCCCAGCCTGTGGGTAGTCAGGGATGTTACAATATGGTATTAGAGCCATGGTTTCACTGTTGAACCTGGATGGGCCAGATAAGTGGTCTTTGGACCCAAGGTTTCGAGTGGAAATGGTGTTCGAAGGAACCAATTTCGAACCTTAGAATGTTTCTGAGTGCCAAGGGGTTACTTAGTCGTGTTATGAAGCCCAGGAGGAGTAGCGGTAGAAGAAAACCGTAGACGGCGTGGTATTTGACCAGAGAGAGACAGAGCTCAACACTTGGGGTGTTGGAGCCGTAGGATCTATTTGGAAGGAGAGGAAAAAACTTTACGATCATCAGATCTAGAGAAAGTGCAGAAAGGATAACCTAGAAGCACTTTGGACTTCGCAACGACAATGAAACTGAATACAAAGGTAAGAGAAAGGTTGAAACCTGAAGCTCCAAATTCTGAAGGAGATATACACTGTAGATCATAGGAAAAGAGCATGATTTTTAGATCCGTATCCAGGAAGGAAAAGGGAATTCACTTCGGAGGATTTCAAGTGTGGAGTGTGAAAAACTCCCAAATTCCCGAAGTCTGAAGTAGATTGCAATCATTCATTGCGAAGGACACACGTCAAGAGATCATGTACTTTGGGTGGAAGTACTTCATGAGGAGGCAAGTGTTGTGAGTTTGAAACTCCCAAAGCCCGAAGTGCCGAAGTCACTCATAGTCATTGATCATGAAGGAAGGCACGCGTCGGTAAATCGTGAACTCTGGGAGAAAGCGCTTCGAGCAAAAGAAAGTGTAGAGGAGTTGAAACTCCCAAAGTTTGAAGAGTCGAAGTGGTGAGTCATGATGACGTCACCTGGAGGTGATGTGGACACATGGATGTGTGCCACATGTCAGTGGGTTTCGAACCCATGGAAGATTGAAATGGCATTCGGAATGTAGTGTGTGGGTCGTGAGTCAGCCGCTAGTATTCTGCCATGTGGCATCCTATATGAAAAGGGTTAGTGGGGCCCAAGGTTACGTAACATAGTTAAAATTCGTAAGACCCACACTAGCGTTGATCACGATACATAAAGATCGACGACTAGGAGGCATTGCGGGGACCCAAGTTGCATGGGATTTAATTCTCCAAGGCGGTCCCATAATCCAAACCACGGTTTTCTCAAGGGGATTACATGTCAGCGTCAGAAGAATTGCAGGATGAAAGGGGGGTTACTCCAAACCACCATTGCATGCCCCTGCAATTGGAAAAGCGTAAGTGATGTGATGTAATGATGTCAACAAAAGTGTCATGGAAGTGTTCGAAAATTAATGGTTCGGGGTGTTGGAGGTGTGAGGATGTGAAATCCTCTGAAGTCCCAAATCTCTGAAGCTTTGAAGACCCGGAGCTCACATGCTTGAAGTTCCACAGCAAGTGTCAGCCGTTGGATGTCTACTAGTAGTGGACGGTTGATCCACCCTACTTCACGAGTTCGTTAATTCAAAACTCCGAGAGTCTGTTGTGATGTATTATGAAGTTTTTTGACACCCGAAGTTCCGAGTAAGCGCTTATTGATCTAGTGCTTGGTTATGACCCATGGTTGCATGGGTTGGGAACTGAGAGAAAGGGGCTAGTGCCCGAAAACTTCACAGAGAAGGGCCCTGGAAGAAAATGGAGTTTGAAATCTTTCTTGAATCATATTGGTTTATGAATGTTGTGGAAATTTTTAAGGAATGATGGTCTAACAAATTCTAGTTGAATGAAAGTTGTGTTTGTAAAAGTTTAATGAGTGCTAGAACCGAATAGAGTTTCCACTGAGTGCAAAGAAATGAAAGAGGCACAGACTTCTTCCAGTTCAGAGAATGAAGAAAAATGAATGGATGTCAATTTGGGAGTTGAAGGATCAAACTCCAATGGGCATGAAGAAGAGATAGATAAGTAAGGGCATATGATGAAAATCATTGAAAGATTGCAGAGAGATGACCAAACTCACCATGGAGATAACATAAATCTCATGAAATCTAAGGAACAACAAGGAGAATTCAACTTAAAATTGATGAAGAGTCTGGAGAGAATAGAAAACAAGTTGGACAAGGAGAGAGACTCGAGCAAAACAGGGAGTCGCTAGACTTATGATGGAAGAAGATCAAGGAGTGTTGGTAGACACCATCATCACTCCGAAGGTCACTCCAAGAGGAGGGCACACAGTAGTTCAATCCCATATCCTACCAGAAAGCACAGGAGATATGGAGTGGATGAACTGAACAGAGAAATGAACAAGATTAATCCTCCTACGTTTGATGGAGAACATAAGAAGGAGGAATATGCTGAAACATGGTTGCTTGGCATGAGGAAATATTTCCAACTGCAGAATTATTCCTCTCATGTAGAAGGAAGAATTGAGATGTATCAACTGAAAGGAAAAGCATCCATGTGGTGGGATCAACTTGTGCAGGTGCAACACATTAGAGAGAAAGATATTAATTGGAAAGAATTCAATAAGTATTTTGAAAAGAAATACTTGACTGAGAGATACTATGATAGAAAGATGAAAGAGTTCTTTGAACTCAAGCTAGGGAGCATGACTATTGATGAATATGAACAAAGGTTTTTGGAATTGATGAAGTATGTTCCATTCATCAAAGATGAGACTGTCAAAATTCAAAGGTATCTAAGTGGACTACCACCTTCCATTGGGGACAAGATTTAGTATGATGACCCTAAGATTATGGAAGAAACGACAAGGAAAGAAAAATGCTTATATGAGAAACAAAGAGAAAAGCCTACTTTTTGGAAGGCTTGGGATGACCAGAAGAAGTTTAAGAAAGAGCAGAGGAAGAAGGGATACAAAACTCCCTTATTCATAAACAGACCTCAAGGACAAACATCGTTTAGAGAGCCAAGAACGACTGACATATGGGGACAAAGGCCAAGGAAGACACCCATTCAGTGTTGTGGTTGTCAAAGGAACCACAAGTACAAAGATTGTCCCCATAAAAATAGAAAAGTGAGAGTTGTCCATAATGTTCAGCAAGCTGAAACAATGGAGGACATGGGCAGTAGAATACCCAGGATCTATGCAGCCCTGGACAACAAGAAAGTTGAATTTCAATCACACATGATTGAAGTGGAATGTATGATCAACAACCTTGCCTTTACTATTTTAATTGGTTCAGGGGTTAGTCATAGTTATATAGACCCTAGGGTGGTGGAAAGTTTGCAATTGT
>JASDQU010948388.1:22245-32939 GCA_032191745.1 Picea mariana
AACCTCCTAATGACACTCAAATCCCAAATGAAGACCAAGAGTCCATTTTAGAGGGGATGTGTGGTATTTAAAGCTTCATTCATGACCCATAAGCCATAAATGCTTTATTTTTGGTCTATAGCATTTGTTTTCCTCCTTTAAACATAGTCAAGACTTCAACATCCATACCTCATGCTTAAAACTTCTTATCGACACATATCTTACTCACATCTTACTCACAAGCCTAAAATCCATAAAAACATGTATCATGATTTGAATCCTTATTTATAACCCAACTTCATTTCATTTCATTTCTGACATAAAACCCTAGTTTTGAATATGAAAGTGTTAAACATCTTTACACCATTTGTTTTCCGTCTACCTGCAAAGCACTATTGTAACCCCAAATCAAAATTGATCTCGTTGTCTATCTTAAATGAGAAAGAGAAGTCTAAACATTCTCGTTTAGACTTTGCTTTTCCTCCTCAATCCATTTTGGGAGGAGATCACTCCACGACACCTTCATCCTCGGGCTCAAACTTTATTATTGTGATTTCTCCCATAGTTTCAAAGTAGTGTGATTTTTTATTATTTGCAACTCCAAGATAAGAACCATTCAACGCCCAAACAATTATCAGTCGCAGTCAACACGCCTTATGGAATTTGGTTATGACTGGCACACCAATAAAGCAGTAACTCTTTTCGGAGAACATGCGCAACACGTAACACGAATCGATGTATTTTGCGACGAAAATGATATTGTGAATAGTGGTTTCTTCATCGCCATGGAAGAACATCCACTGTCATCATTTTCTGTTTTATTGTCTGCAAGAGAATTGGATGGAACCCCAACCAGTTTTACATTGTTAAAACCATGAGAGAAAAATCAGAACTGGGGAATCCATTCTCTGAGTTATTCTGAACCTCTTTTGAGAATACTACCTGGACTCTAGTTTCTGTAATGCTGGCGCCCATTGACGGACAACGGAGAAAACAAGACGCTCTGGCAGTTAAAAGATAGCTCCCGGCGAGAATCGAACTCGCGACCTTTCGCTTACGAAGCGAACGCTCTACCTCTAAGCTACGGAAGCAGCGAACAACAATATTTTATAAAAAGGAAAATCCTTTCTTTTTACATTAAAGTATAATTTTTACATATTTGCATGATGGGAACATTCATTGTTAGTTACATTTGAATGTAATTGTTTAACCCTCTTTACTGCCCGAAGAATCAGTCAGCTTTTATTTTACGGCATAAAGTTATTATTATAATCTATTTTAAATAATTTCATTGTAATGAGAAACTGTTTATATTAGGGAATGTTCATTGTGTAATTTGATAATAATTCGATAAAAGTTTTAATTATAACACAGTTTTATTATGATTTGAGATCCGTAATTATGGAATAATGTTTTTAAGGTTATAATTAAAGGTATTATTATATTTTATTTTAAATAATTTTATTATAAAAAAAATTGTTGGTTAAGAATATGTTTTCTTTTAAGAGGTTATAAGCTCAAATTTAGAGGAGGGTAAGGTATGTATATTTCTATAAATGTTATCAGTCAAATAATTGGGTTGAGGGGTTTCATACATCAATTTGGTGTCTCGCTTGACAGTGATCTTAAAAATAGACTATTATTATTATTATTATTATATTAGGAAATGTTCACTATATAATTTGATAAAAAATATATAAAAAATTTAATTATAATACATTTTTCTTATGATTTGAGATTAATGTTTTTAAGGTTTTAACATAATTATAAATTGATTTAGATTGTTAAAAATTTAATCAAATTTCTGAAATGAGTAGGAAGTTGATTTTTATCATCAAATTTAGATAATTGGAAGAGAATTAATGACCATTTGTCCTCTCTTTCTTTTATAGTATTCAATAATATATCCTTGCTAATATTTTATTTTTTTAAGCAATGATTTTAGTTATGATGTAGAAGAAATTGTTCATGGCTTTCCTTTTCTTTTTTATACTTGTTAATGGTGCAACTTTCTATGATGATTTTAATTAAGTTGATTTAAATTATAATTTTTAAATAATAAATAAAATGTGAGTTATTGAATATTTGGTTTTTTTAAAAGTAAAATGTTTTTAATCTTTTATCAAAGTTTTGGTTAAAGCTAAGAAAAAATGCAATCCTAAATAAATAAGATTCATAATAAATTAAATGTATATTAATATATTTAGAGAAAACAAGGTTATGTAATATGATCTTGAAGCATTTTATTATTTTAAATTGGCTATATAAAACTGATTCATCAATTTTGTGTATGTTTATATAATGGTAAATTAGGTATCTTATTATAGAAATTTAATTTAATATACATCAACTTAAAGATGCATTTCAAAACAAAAAATGATTGATATATTAAATATTGAAATTCATGATAAGCTTTGCATATCAAATCTAGATTTAAATAAATATATCTTAACAAACATAATATATATACTAATTATGTTTTCTTTGTTGTGATTATACCTACATTATAGTGAAATCAAATGGTTTCAATATTTTGTTTTTTAATTGAAATATCAATTCAATCTCAATGCTACATAAGCGGTTGTTACTTTGACCAAACTTAGTCATGCCATTTCCATTAGTAGGGATACATTACCATTATAGTATATAATGTGAATATCAAAGAAGGAATTCATATTTTCATGTTATGTTTATAGGGACCTTTATTTTGCTAGTTTGGTCAAAGTAATAATAATTTGGTGTTGTTTTTTCAATTAAAGGTTTTTTAGAGCTATCTTGACTTGGACTCTCTTATAAGAGTGGTTTGATGCTTTAAGTCATGGAAATGTAACCATTATATATCTAATTTGATCAACTACATAGATTAGAAGAAAAATCCAATTAATCTATGTGATTGTTGAGATTGTTAAAGTGTTATATTAATTAAAAGATTTATTTTAATTAAATATCTATTTAATATTGAGAAAAATTAAAGAATTTTTTTAATATTTAAAATAATTTCATATATAATCATTTACTTGTTATATTATGAATTTCAATTTTTTTTTATATAATTTGTTTTCCAATATTAAAAAACAAATTTTACTAACAATTTTTTTAAATGTTATTCTAATTAGAATTCAAAGATTATCTCTATAAGAGGTTTATGGTGGCTTGAGATTCTTTGTAAGGCGGATAAGACTTGAAAAAATTTCTACAACCCATTATTGTTGTTTCGGTGTTAATAGTGTGGGTATCCCATTCTTCTTGTTCCAATGCTAATAGTGTGGGTATGTCATAGAGAAGAAGGATTCCTTTATAAAGCTTGTGTCATGGTATGGGTCCCATACAATTATTAGGGATAATGTCCTTGATTTATGGAGAACCATGAAAATCATACCTATATGTGATTTATAGGGTAGATGTTCCCTATATTAAGATCTTAATATTATATGTCCCCATCCGTAGTTTTTATAAGTCATGTAAGTGACTATGAGGGAAGTCTATGATTATTGGCTCTAAAGTAATCATTTTTAAGCTTCATACGATTGAATCATTCATAAACAATAATTATTAATTACATATGCACAAATTTAGAACATGCATATGTTATCTAAAGTAATCATTTTTAAGCTTCATACGATTGAATCATTCATAAACAATAATTATTAATTACATATGCACAAATTTATAGATGCCAAGAACATGCATATGTTATGCATGGATTAAAATTAAATTTTGAACCAAGATTTTTCAAATATGTTCACATTCTAGATTGATTTTTATAATGATGATGTATATTGGATAGCGTGTATGTGAGTTGAGGTACTATCCTTGATTTTTTTTTTTAACAAAGTTTTTTTAAATGTATTTAAATTTTAGTTTTTTTTTTATAATGAGTATGTTATTTAAATATTAAATTACATCATTTTTCGAGGTGTAGGATAGTGGTGGTGAAGTGTTCTCTTAAGGTACTCTGTGATGTTAAGTTATCGTTTCGAAACCTGTGGGGACAAAAAATCCAACCAAGTTAAAGATTGGTGTGGTGATTTTGACGACTTAATGTCCTTGAGCAAACAAAAAAAAATATTAAATTACATCTAAAAAGTTTATTAACTGTATGCACTCACTTTAATATTTAAAAAAATCTTTAATAAATTGTAAAAATTTTGTTATAAAAAATATTAATGCCGAAAAAAATAAATTAATATGACCATTAAAAGAAGAAAAAAAAAATTACATTAAAATTTTAAAACTTTTTACCCATATCTTACCAAACCAAAAAACAATGTTAAAAATATTATAATTTTATATCAAACCATGATGATATTTATGATTCAAATTTATTTTAATTTTGTTTATAAAGAAAATGATTATTAATATTATGTAGAAAGTTATACATTTCAGCTATCCCAAAGATGTAGTTTGATCTAAACTTTTTATCCATGTCTTACCAAACCAAACCAAAAACAATGTTAAAAATATTATAATTTTATATCAAACCATGATGATATTTATCTATCAAATTTATTTTAATTTTGTTTATAAAGAAAATGATTATTAATATTATGTAGGAAGTTAGACATTTCAGCTATCCCAAAGATGTAGTTTGACCTCTTTTAATGACCTTATATAACTGAGTGCACTAATAAATAGGTGTGTTAGATAAATTTTTGGATAAATATTCAGTAAGAAGTTTTCAAACATCTAACGTTTTAAGTGGACACCCCACTCATCATCAAGGAGAAAAGGAAGATTGATATGTTAGAAAAGAGTGTCAAGGTTTATATCTAGGAAGATTGGAAATGATCGTTGAAGATTACGAAGAAATGACATTGCTAGCCCTGGTAAGGATGCGATTGAGATTAGGCCTTCGATGTTGCTGATGAATTTGAGGAAAAGGGAGTCATGACATCATTTCAGGAAAGGTGAGATTAACAACTCTTTTCATCATTTTGATTATGATATTTTCAAAAATATAGGTCTCTTTGAGAGATTCCTCTCCATAGATGTTTAGAATTTGTGTATGTAGGCTTCCATAGCTAGTCATAATGCTAGACAAATTTATGAACAAATACTTTGTAATAAGTTTTGAAATGTCCAATGTTTCGAGTGGACACTCCACTCATCATCAAGCTTGATATGTTAGAAAAGAGTGCTAAGGTTTATATAGAAATATTGGAAATGACCATTGAATATTACGAAGAAATGGCATTGTTGGCCCTGGTAAGAATGTGATTGAGATCAAGCCTTCAATGTTGCTATTGAATTTGAGTGAATGAAGGCAGGACAAGGGAGTCGTGACATCGTTTGAAGAATGTGATATCAACAACTCTTTTCATCATTTTGATGGGTGGGGTGTCCACTCGAGACATTGGACGTTTCAAAACTTCTTACACATTATTTATCTAGAAATTTGTCTAGCATTATGACTAACTATGGAAACCTACATGCACAAATTCTAAACCTCTATGGAGAGCATTGTCTCAAAGAGACCCAGATTTTTGAAAAGCTCATAATCAAAATGATGAAAAGACTTGTTGATATCTGTCCATGTTCACTCGAATTCATCAATAGCTTTGAAGGCTTGATCTCAATCGTATCCTTACCAGGTCAGCAATATCATTTCTTTATAATCTTCAATGGTCATTTCCAATCTTCCCAAACAAACCTTAGCACTCTTTTCTAACATATTATAATGATAAGTTGAGTATCTACTAGAAAAGTTAGACATTTCATTACACAATATTTGATGAGATTTGTCTAGCAATGTTGGATTTTTAAATTTGGATGAATTAAAAACTAATAATAAAAGATTTTTAAATTTAAATGAATAAAAATAATAATAAATTAAAATATTATATATAAAGTTTAATATTTTATTATTCTTATAAATATTTAATAAAATTATACTAATATAAATACTTAACAAATTTGTCTTACTAAAATAAGACGTTAAAATATAATTTGAAAAATTGTGAATTAAGATTTTAATGTTAATCCCTTTTAGATAAATTGAAGTCGTTTCCACATAAAACTTTTAATTAAATCTATATATGCATGAGAAGTCGATTGGATCACTTCTATGTTTTAATTTTTAATTATAATAATATAATTATAATTTATTTTTAAGATCATTGCTAAGACATTAAATTGGTGTATGAGATTCTCTTTCCTAGTTCTTTTGGATTTAAACTTATAACTTTTTATGAAGAAACATATGTTCTTAACTACATTATTAATCTCACTATAGACATGAAAGAAGTCTATAAACTTTAAAATAAAATGGAGTAATTGCATCTAAATAATATTTATGTTTTTACATTTATTTAAAAAATAAAAATGAATATCATATTGTTTAAAAACCATGAATACGTTATAGATATGAGAGTCGTGACTGCGTAAATGGACTAATGGAAACAAGAGTTGCATGATAGCTTAGTCCCTGCTAAGATCGTGTATACTATTACAAAGTCAAAATTGTTAATATCATGTTTTTTTACATATATGATTTATATTTATATTTTTTTAACTTTATATTCTACACATATTTTTTTTATGTATATAATTTATGTTTTTTTATTTTTTTAACTTTTATGATGATGATGATGATGATGATGATTAACGTCCACTAAGACCTAATTGGTCTATCAAACCTTAAGAGGGTAAGTGATTACTTGTGATTCTTTAGAATTTTGTTTCTGTGCTCGAAAAACATTAAGAGAAGCTTTCCAAGATCACCATACTTTTGTTGAGTTAAGAGGTTAGGAAGGTTGGTAGTGTGATCAATATTTTGAAAATGAGATCTAATATGGGTATAGGCTAGACAATATAAGAGAAAGTGCTTTTCATCCTCAACCTTCTTAGTGTCACAAAAGTGACACACTCTTTCATCCCATGGTGTTTTAGGAATTGACCAACACCCAGTTTCACTATAGAGCTCGTGAGAATTTGTTCTTATCTTAGCAATGCTTATTTTTTCTTTACACTTGGCAAAACAGATAGATAATTTTGATCTTATAGATTAGGGTTGATTATATCTTTATAATACCTTAATTTTATTTTTTCCTCTAACTCTTTATCACACCACATTTTTTCCTTAAGTTTTGATTTGACATTTTTTTAATAGTATCTTTATTCTGCAAAATGGTTTCATCCATGATTTCCCAATAGTTTAGCCAAGACCGAGCGTCTTTATGCCATCCTCGCTTGAGTCGATGGTGATTAGACTTGATTTTGAAGCAATTTTAGGTAGCCTATTGTCTTCCATGTTGTTTAAATTGTTCTTATACATTAGGTATCTAGTCATAGCCATGCTCTTAATGAGGGAGAGGCTTGTTTCTACGAGGAGGATGGGATAGGGTGTATTTCCTTTAATTTTGAGATTATAGGTTATAAAATTCTTTTGTATTTTCTCTATCTTTCTCCAAGATTCACGAGAGATACTACAACCCCAGACGTCACATCCATAAAGAATAACAGGTGTAACAAGAGTATCAAGAGGAGTTTCTTCTTATCCCAACTCCAAAGATCAGCTGATTTACAATTGTTTTCAAGCCCATAATAAGCTTTCCATCCCCCAATAATCCTTTTCTCAATGCTACTATAATTCTAATTGAGCTTGTGGTGAATATCAATTCCAAGATATTTGTATGAAGTCACTTCCTCCAAGTTTTTTTTTGTCATATACAAAGGTATCATAAGGAATCTTATTAGATTTAATAATCATGAACTTAGTCTTATCAGTATTAACATTCATACCCATATTAGAGAAAAAATCCTTGAGGATTCTTAGTTGGTTTTCAAGATCATGAGGACTCCTTGCCATAAGAACGATATCATCGGCATAAAGAAGAAGATTGATGACTATACCAATGAGAGTAGAGCCGACACAACCTGCTTTTTCAAAGCATTCTTCTAACTTATTAATGTATATGCTAGAAAGGGTAGGGGACAAGGGACAACCTTGTTTGACTCCGATATTGTAGTTAATATATTTTGACCATCCCTCAATGTTTTTAAACTTAGAAATAACGTTCTCATGCATCCTTATTGCAGGAACCCTCAACTCGAGAGGCACTTTTATCTCTTCCAATCTATTCCAAAGGTTTTTCCTAGGAACCATGTCAAAATATTTTCTAAAGTCAACAAAACAACAAAAAAATATTGGTTTTAGTATTGCGAAAATCCTCTGCAATGATCCTAAAGGTAACGAGATGGTCCACAGCTGAATGATATCTCCTAAACCCGGCCTGGCCTTTAGCTCTTTTACCATGACTTTCTAGCCAAATGTTAATCTTCTTTTCCAAAATAATTCCATAATGCTTGGCTAAAATCGGGCTAATCATAAAGGTCCTATAATTAGAGGGAATGTTTTTATCCCCATTTTTAAAAATAGGAACAATGAGTCTTTGCGTCTAGGGTTTAGGGAAGCCCTGCTTGACTGCTAAATTGAAGAGCTTGTGTATGTGAGGGATAAGGATTGGCCCTCTGATTTTAAAAATTTCAGCTTGGTAGCCTTCAATGTTCTTAGCTTTCCCATTTATGAGCCGCTTAACCCCGAACTCTATGTCATCTAAAGAAAAAACTTATTCCTTTGTAGGGGCAATAGGAATGGTGTCCATGGCATTAGGGAACTTGTAAAGACTTTTAATGTAGGAATTCCAGTCCGTTAAGGGAATCCTATTATTTTCTTCCGTATTGAGTTTTATAATTTGGCTCCAGAACTTCTTAGGATCCAACTTGTATAGTTGTGAAAGTTGTTCTTGCCTTTTATTGATATAGTATCTTTTTTTCGTTTTAATTAGGGCTTTGTACGCATTGATCTTATCAAGTTTTAAGGGATCATTAAAAGCATCCCTGATGGATTTCCTAGCAATTTTACATTATTTATCATACAAATGGTTGGTTGTTCTATTATTATTTTTATGGGACACCTCGAAAGAGAACTTGTTAATAGAAGTGGAAAGGGTAGTTGTAAAATTATGATAGAGTTCTTCAATGTTGTCCTTATAAGTTATAAGGTTTAATTTACTATTTAAATCTTTTAAGAAAATGTCAATTTTACTTTTGCCAAAGCGCAAATTCCTTTGATTATCAGAATTCTCTTCAATGATGCTCCTATGCAAGGAGAATTTTAGAGTTAGGGTTAAAGGTTTATGATAAGAGTCAGGCTCATGGTCATTTAAAAGGTCAAAAGTTGTTATTTGGTTGTTATATATATATATATATATATATATACAAATACAATTTATGATTCTGTAATTTGTAAATTCTATATTGAATAATATGATACAAAATCTCTATCCATTTCTAAATAGAAGATTTTGTTAAAAAAATTATTATACACAAAAGATATTGTTTCTAAATAGAATTTGAAAAATTCTCACATATTCTATATCAACAATAAACATAATATAATAATAATAAATATATTACAATTTATGAACTTTTCAAATTGTTTATGAAAAATAAATCAAATCCATAAATAAAACTTTCAACTAGTAACAAAAAACTATCAAATTCATTCAATGCTGATAGAACTATCACATAAAAACTATAACTTGTTAGCTTCACTGAAAATCCCATTCCACCTTTGGAGGATGTTGCATTTATTTCTTGATCGTTGGAGATTGCTTCCCAAGGTGGTATTAATGGTGGGAGCTTACAAATCCGTGTGTACAGTTTTATGAATCTTAGGATATTAAAGCTAATGGGAATCCTAGAGGCCATATTTATATTGTTGTGTCCAAAAATATAATGATGAAAGATGTTGGAGTGGAATTTGATTGTACGGTTCGTCAGAACATGTATTAAAAATCTGCCTTCGGGTTTGCAAAACTTTATACCCAATAAAAATTTAGATAAATCAATATTAATTTTATTGTTTAATAAAAAAATAAAAACTATAATATAGAATTTTAACTAATTCTCAAATTTTGAAAAAGTCAAATGCAATAAATGGAATTAATGTCAAATCAATAGCAAACTCATTGTTATAGTCCTTCTTTAGCAGGGACTAATAACCAATTTAAAACATACACTAATTATGTCCTTCTATTTATTAAATTTCAAGTTAACTACCTTAAAAAATTTCCCCTATTTCTTTGATTTATGGTTTCATTTCTTCAATCAATTGATATAATTGAGTGTGTATCAAATAATTGATCTTACATATTCAATCAATTAGTTGTCTATCAATTAATTCACTTATATAACTTGTAATTAATTAGAAATAATATTCGAAAATCCAATTTACAATGTTTTCCCTATTTCTTTGATTTATGATTTTATTTCTTCAATCAATTCTCAATTCATTGTATATAGATAATTAATCTTACCTATTCAATCAATTAATTGTAAATCAATTAATTCACTTTATATAATTTGTAACTAATTAGAAATAACATTTAAAAATCCAATTTATAATGATAAATGTGATAAATCTTATAACTTTATTCATTTTATATTTTACTAATAAATTAAAATATTTATATATTTTAAAATTTTGATAAGATATTTTTCAAAATAAGAAAAATCTAACTTATTAATAATTAAATTAAAATTACTAAGTAATACATTATTACAAATTTTAATTGTTACATAGTTATTTTAGATTTTTTGTTTTATACTATATCTAATTATTATATTAAAATATTTTTAAAACATTTCTAAAAAATAAATATAAATCATTTCTCCTAATTTCATTTATTTGTCATATTTTCTTTGTTAACTAA
>JASDQU010948388.1:33169-45963 GCA_032191745.1 Picea mariana
ATGTTGAAGTGCTTTATCATATTGGAGATTGATAAAAAAAATAAAAATAAAATATTAAAGACTATTCCCTCAATTATCTTATCTTCCAATAATTTATCTCATTTTATTTTTATAATGTTATTATATATGTTACTCTAATGTATGTGCATCCCTAACAAACGGTTATAAAAGTTAAAATTATAACAGTGCTTCTAAGTGCTTATTTCCATAGATAAATAAGTATGCTTGTTATTAACAATTGCAAGATTTTGTGATCTTTTAGACACAAACAAAACTTATGAAATTTATAAACCATGCGAGTTGAGGATAAACATAAACTAATTTTTATTAGTAAAACAATAGCACAACTGTGTACAGATATGACACCATTGCCAATAGTTCGAGCAACTCTTCATTCTAATAATGAAATCCACGTGCAAGAACTTGCTGCAAATTTCTATGTTGGCTGAAAAGAGTCTGTGATTATGCTATTGGATTTATTAACGTAATTTTACTCACAGGAAACATGCAATCTAGATTCTAAACCATATATTTATCATACTCCTCCTCATATCCCTTGATTGCTTGATGTTTACCGACACCTATAGAAGTCTTGACGTAAATCATCCCACTTCCAGGGTCATCAATTTTCATTTCAGTCACTGTAAACCAGATGTAAGAATCCTTGGCCTTCACTCTCGTTATCTTCTTCATATTTCCCTTCTCAACGTATCCACTGACCTCTGGAGCATATGACGTCAGGTTTCCAGTGGTCTTGAAAAGATATTTGAATTTCTTCTCCCGTTTTACCCAGATGAATCCAGTCTCCTTCACAAACCCGCATTCCTTTATTCCCTCCAAAGGAAGCAATCCTCTCAGAAGTCCCGCTTCCTGGAAAAGCTCCAACATCTTCTGCTTGCAAATCTCAGTTCCATGATAGATTTTTGCATCGATTTTTGTAACATACCTCCCGTTCGTCACGACATCGACCTCTCAAACAAGTGCAATTTTTTTTTTGTGTGTGTGCATCTGTACAAGGGAATGAATACATTATACTCTGCGTAGCAATGCAACGATGAACATGTCGCATGCAACAGTGACAACAACATGACGAACCAAGACGCACTTCAATCATCAGGAAGTAATGAACAACAATCAACCGACAAATAATAAGACTGACTACCCATCCGTCCTACCCTGCAATGGTTAGGACCTCCAAGACACATAAGAAACGCTCAAGACCAGGTCTCCATCGATTTTAACCATTTATAGTCTCAGGGATGGTGACTATTCTAAGAAACATGGGGGTGTCTACATCCCCTAACACAATCAAGTTCGAAACTAACAATGCTAAAACCACCAACATCGACGATCAACTAAGATTCATTCTATCAATCCTAAAATCAATCAACTAAAGGGTGAGAGTACTCTTTACTATTAACCTTCAGACAATAACTGTAATTAAAGACATAGTAATAATAAAGCTCTAAATCAATCCATCATCATCATTATTATTTTTATTTATTTATTTATTTATTATTATTATTATTATACTGGGGGAATCAGCAACTTCGCGGTTCTCGTACTCGCGTGACACGGGGTCGATCTCCAGCGGCTACCACTATAACCCTAGGTGCAACCACCCAGCCCGCAAGAATGGCGCACGAGTAAGTTCGGGTGAGAATCGAACATGAGACTTCATTTTACAAATTTCCTTCCATTTACACAGCACTTGCCAATCCGTCTACACCCGTGCAGGCCATCATCATCAATTTTGATTAGCGCATTAGAACAAAATTTAATCAACCAATTTGGTGAATGCCTAAAGGTTTCCATTGACCCAAAAAATGAAGTCCTAAAATGAAAGGTGGCCATAAAATAAAAGTGCACATGGTAAGACATTACCAAACCAATCTTAATTTTGGTTGGTGGTTGGAATCACAACCATTGATTTAGTGGGACAAAAAAATCCATCAATATTTAATCTTGTCCATACAAAACTAATTAAGCACCAAAAATGGATAAGGATGATTAATTTTTTATAAATATGGATTCTCACTATTAGTTTCATGCCCTAGGTTCTAATCCTCATATACATAATAATTTAATTTGTCCTTTTAAATCAATGATAATCAATGCACTTGTCCTTTTGTGCTTTTTAAACAACTATTTAGTGACATTTTTAGAAATAACTAATTACAAATTTAAGTTATCCTTTGCTATACACTGATGATTATTCGGGAACTAAGGTCTATTTATTTATTATGATTAATAATTATTTGTTATGAACTAAGGTATTATGATTATTTATTTTAGTTATTAATAAAATAAAATGTTATTTTATCATTTTGTTTTTAATAACAAGATTAATCGATGCTGTAACACTCGTTTCCTTCTTACGTTCAAATTCATAAATTTATTAAAATGATAATACGCATCCTTGCGTTAAATTTATATCAATTCATACCAGTAAATATACCACATAAACTATAAAACAATACCCCATTTATATTAAGACAAATTCCTTTTTATCTGAATTATGGATAGATTGTTAGATTATTAGTCCCGCAATTAAACACAAACAATTTATTTATCTGTAATGACTTATACCTTTAAATTGTGACTGTCTGGGATCCTTACAATATTATAAAATGGGTTGAAAGGAGTACTGAAATGCCATTAAATTCATATCGAACTGAGGAAGCAAGGGTCAAAATTTCAACTGAAAATCTATATATATTTTGCTACAAAATTACCACAATGAAGACATTCTTCCATTAACAAGGTAAAAACCTTAAAAAAAATAATTAATTGACAGTTGCTATTTATCCCTAAGCGCAAACGATCTCAATCTGACATCTAAATCCCATTTCATCCCAACGCATTTTACTGGCCAATCATCTTAATAAAGCATAACTCAAAAATGGAATACCGTTGTTTTAAAAATTTAGTTTGGTTGCTGTCAGGGGTTAAGCATGCTCAGCCCAGCAATGCACACTGATATCTACGCTTACTAATTCCGACCACATTATTTGTCAATGCTAAGATGGAAAGGGAGGAACATTCTACAGCATTTAAGGAGCCATTAAGACACAAACATCGATTATGGACAACGTTGTGCCCAACGCTCCAGAGGAAACCACCTAGCTGGCATTAAATAAAGGAGAGATCATTGGGCAAGCACCAGACAGATTTACCTAGCCGAAATACTAAAAAGGAAAGGGAAATTCGTTGTGCAAGTCGCACTAGAAAGAGACTATAATGCCAAACGAGGAGTGTGACTCGCTGTAGCGGCCAGTTGATCTCCGACTAATCAATATGGTTCAATTTTATTAAATCGTCGTTGGTCTATTGGAATCCGAGGTGTAAATTGCCAACAATACAACGCTCCACAATCAAACAGGGTCAAGGTTATTCAATATGACTACAGTTCATTAATTTTCTGCTGAATGCCAGAATATGTAAAATTGCCCACAAATCAAAGGAATAATCGCCATTGAAATAAAAATATAAAATCACATTTGAAATGTGAAGTTTAGAATCGCTATTGAAATATGATATCTAGATTCGCCAATTAAAAATATAAAGCATGAATATTTGTCATTTAAAATACAACATTGCGGACAGACCCAAAATATAATCGCCACTGCAATATCTATTAGATCGAGGTATGAGTTCACTTACTATAACTGCAATAGCTACCAGGGTTTGCTATATAAATTGTTTTTATAAAGGAAAACCACAACTATTACACATCATTACTTACCACAGGATATCTACACAGTAAAAATTTGAACTACAAATTACACCACATCCATGCATATATGACTATGAATTATAACTATAACAACGATCGGATTGTAAAACTACACATCAATAACTTAAATGCGGATATACAACCTCCAGGAATATACAACCACAAAGAGTAACGCAGAAGCATAAGGATCCAAACTAAGGGACAATAAAACTCCAACCAGAACGCTGACCACAATTTTGTTTTTTTGGCAATCAACAAATGGGCAAAAGCTCAAGACATAATTCATCCATTATTACTGTGCAGAGACAAATTGCAGAGAAAAAGGGCCATCAAATAGTCATAGGGTTAAGTTGCGAGGAAGGCGATTCAACACAACGTGGATCCATCCAACAATAAATAAAAAGAAGAGATAAACTCATCCGACGATCAAATGTACAACAAGGAACTTTGCCATCAATCAAATTCAATGTTATTAATGCATCAAGGAGCAAGGCAAACCATTCAGCCAAGGTCACAACAAAGGTAGACGTTTAATGATATAAATACATTAGATGAAGTATAGATCATTTTTCCATAGATTACCAAATTACAACAGCTGAGTTAATGTTTTTACACCCATACAATTATAATTGCCAAAGTAAATAAATATGCATTCTACTCTACCAAATAAGGAGCATACCATTGCCTTATCACCCGCCTCGAATGACATCCGCGCGCTCCGTGCCGCTCCTTCTCACCGACTGTCGATACCTCACTGGTACCTCCTAGACAACACTAGGGGTACTCTGCTTCCCCCTTAGCCCCCCAAGCCGCAAAAGGGCCACACACTATCCAGATGGTACGTCTAGCTCCCAGCTCGCCTCGCAGGGCCGAGCTACCACTCCTCTCCGAGCTGGGAAATCCCAACTCCTCACAAGTAAATCAGTCAAGTCACTAATCCGGTAGCGTAACGTTACGCTAACAACTGATCCCATCTTCCTCTCCTTCCTCTCTTTTATAGAGTTTTAGAACTTCCAATCTTTCCCTAAATCTCATTTACTTTAAGTTTTAATAAAAATCTTCAAAAAATTCTCCTTCATACAAGCGTCATTCATCCCCCATATTCCTTAATAATTATTTTATTTAATTTATTAAATTGTCTTATTTCCCTCACCCACCTAGAGTTACTCCTAAATTTACTCCTAGGTGTCCCTAGATTCCCTTACATGTTTTAAACGCTTTCCCTAAATGAAATGCTAAGTCAGTTCAAAATTAGAAGGTTCTTAAATACAAATTATTTACTAAGTTGACCTCCCGCTTTTTGCCATAAGTTCCCCTCTTTCCCTTTTTATGTTACCTCCATTCCCTAGTTTCCTATTTTTTATAATTTCCCTCTTTCCCCTTTTTATTAGAGCTAAAAACGGTAGTTGTGCAATTTAACTTCTTTTCCTTTTATTATTATTATTTTTTAAATAAAAAAGGGGTAGAGCCTGCTATATTAGATTAGCAAAACAATTTGACAAGATATATAGTGGCATGTGTCTAAGTCACCAAAAATGCTGCCGATTACCGGAAACCAGCATAGGTGGAGAGCAAATAACAGTTGTATGATAGTAGCGTCTGTCCTGCCCGGAGGAAACCAGGACAGATGTCTATAGTCCAAATGCACGTAAAACAGTAACATAAAAAGACTAAAAAACCAAGAGAGCATAAAAACCTAGGTACCCAGTGACCTGTCGCCATCTCCAGTCTGCCACATGGACCCAGCCGGGATGGCAAAAGCCTGGGCGCAGAGGGGGCACTTCCGCTGAGATGGAACATTGGAATATGCATCGAGAAGCATGTCCAGGCACTGGCCCATGAGGAGGGCCCTATGCTCCAGGTCAGACATGTGGCCACGAAGCTCGAAAACCAGGGCCAGGTGCTCTGCATGGAGGAGAGAGCCATGTAGACCACCACCCACGTCGTTGAGGGGAGCATTCCTCAAGTCCTCTGTCGCATCACTTCCAGCTTTGAACTCCCTCTACTTCGCCTTATCCCCTGCAGCCTTCCTCACCGAGGGAATGTTATCCACATTCAACTCTGCTCCAGTTGCCTGCATTGCGTGGCTGGTAGGAATGTTATTACCTAGACAACGAACTTCTTCAACAATGCAGCCAGGGAACTCTTCATCCAGAACCAAAATGGGCTTGCTTTCCTCCCGGTGGGCCGCCACTGTGGCGCGGGGCTCTGCGACAGTCGACAGGTCCTCCATAAATGGGTCCTCCTCCACGATACAGGTGGGATACTCCTCCTCTGTTCCAGCCTCCTTCCTTGTTGTGGCCTCTCTGCTACAGCCAGCTCCCGACTTAGCAATGGTGGCGAGCAATGCCAATTTCTTAGCCCTAGACTTCTTCCGAAGCATGGAGGTTGCCAAGGCCAGAGCGTGTTCCAATTGCTCTTTCTGTCGCCTCTGTGCCTTGTGGGCATTCCAGGCTGATCCACGGTGAGGTCTGCCCCATTTTCTAGCCATATTATCCTGGGAGTGAATGAATGTACAGAGCGGGTGCAAAGAGAATCTGAAAAGCCAGGACGCGAGTGGTTGCAGGTGCAGAGCACGAGCAGGCCAGCTCTGTCTCGACACACACAAAGACAAAATGCTTGGAAAATCCTTGCCAAGATGCAACGTAAGGGTGGTGAGCCAGGACAGAAGGAGTGCAGGATTGCACCAGAGCATCCAAGCGAAGAGCAGAGCCGAAGCTGGAGCAGTCTCGCTTTGTCTGGGCTCATAGGAAAACACATAACCAGAAGCCGAGGTCACCTGACCGCCTTTAACTCCTACCATGCTGAGTACGCAGTGAGCATAAATGGTCGCGCGAGGGAGGAGTCCCTCCGCCTTATGGCTGCTGCTATGGTCGTCCGCCATCGTAAATGCGGATGCGTGGGTGGAAGCCATCGACATTTAATCCCGGGCTTAGTGCTAAGCCTGGTGTCATCACATCGCCGCGTGTCACCCCATCCGAGGCTCTTTTCCTTTTATTATTAATTTAATATCTTTTTACACTTTCACAAGTTAAATAATTAAATTCTTCTTTACCTTTTATCCACAGATTGTATTTAAGTTCTTACTCTCTTCATTTTACCCAAAATTTATGAGACCCAAAATTATTACTCAAGTGGTTTTTATTTTAAATTTTTATTATTTTAATTTTTACATAGATATTTTCTTAAGGGTAGACAAAGTTTTACCCCTAGCGAAGTTTTAAACTTAGAACTTATATTCTGGACTGGGCGACACTTAATTACGGGAGTCGTTTTTTGTTTTTTTTAATTCTTAATGAGATCAAAGTCTTAGGGCCATCTAGGTTCATTCCTTTATTATCATCAATGCGATGTGCCCTTCAGGATGCACTACGTGCTCCAAGGGTGCCACTCGCCTCCTTTGTTTCTTTGTGCGATGTGCCCTTCAGGATGCACTACGTGCTCCAAGGGTGCCACTCGCCTCACCTATTTGTTTGCGTGACATGCCCTTCAAGACGCACTACGTGCTCCAAGGGTGTCACTCATCTCTTGACTGATTGGTAGAAATCAATAACCCCTGGAGTCAACACTCTGCCAGGTGAACTTGTGGGAGACTAAGTGATTCTAAGGAATAAGGCCCCCACCTTATTGCATGCCCCTTATAATCATCGCGAGTGACTGTCGTAGTCCGCCCTCACGGCATCGTGGTTCCTCTCAAACTAGGTAATCGTTAACCTACAGTTCGATCCATGGCGGGAGTGCTAGTAGGCTGTGGCAAGGCTATTGTCCACACCTCTCCCTCAACCTCTCTGGTAGTCATGTGTGGCCGCTTTACTCCATATGTGAGTCTAGTCAACAAGCTATCATCAGCCTGCATCATCAACAAATCATGTCAGAACATATCCACATCATATCATCAAATCAAATGTACTAATATCACAATAAATCAATCAAACCCCAATAGCACACTCCCTGACTCAATCCAGAGTCCAAGGGGTTCCATCGATGCCTCTGCATCCTCAAGGTCCAAAACCCTGCACACTTAGTAAAACCAAGTCAATAGCACCTGTCTATGTCAATGCAGTAAAACATCATGTCATCTACCATAACTCGTCATGATCAAAGTCAAATGTTTTAATATCATAATAATCTGGATCACTTGCAAGCAAGCGTCCTCAAAGAATAATTTTTCTCAGTGCGCTAGAGCACGATGTTACAATTTTGCATCCTCCTTAGCTACTTGGGAAAAAATGGTTTTGTCAGGTTATCCAAACCGAGAAGTTGGTTGGTCGATTCTCAAATATGTCGAAAGAATAGTAGGATGGGAGCATGCAATAGTGTGGGAGTGTTCCTTTATTTATGATTCAGAGATGGGTGGGTAGTATGGGCGTATTGATGAATCCAAAACAACCAAAATTTAATATATCATTGCTGCTGTTAATGATTTTTAGAGCCCTATAAATGATGTGCAGAGTCTCCAAATTCCCTGTGGCAGTGTGAAAGTTAGTTGTCTGTTTCAATTAAAAGGGATCATACGTTTTCGAGATTGATCGTTGGAGATTCAACTTTAAGTTTAAGCAAACAGATCTATTTGAGAATTTAATGCATCAACCAAGACATAACCACTATAGTAAATGAACTCCGTCGTTGGGTTTGCAATAAGACCCTGAAGTTTATACCCAATAAAAATCGAGATAAATCAATATTAATTTAGTTGTTTAGTAAAAAAAATAAAAACTATAATATAGAATTTTAAATAACTCTCAAATTTTTAAAAATTCAAACACAATCAATGAAATTAATGTCAAATCAATAGAAAAATCATTGCTATAGTCATGTTTTGACAGGGACTAATAACACAAAGCGCAAGAGCAAGCCATAGAATTAAAACACTCTGAAGATGAATTGCCATATTGGAGGCTAATATCTATCACTACTTTTGTTATCATGAGACAAACCTAGAAACATAAGTGCTTTTCTCTGCAGTGAGAAGAGGTTATCTGCTTATATAGCCATAGCCACAGACGTGAGGGATCAAGATTGTATTTATTTTACAATTTTTTTTATGCCACTTATTCCACTCTTTTATAACAATTTCCAGGTAATTTAATTTCTTGACCTCACATATAAACGTCGTTACCTTTACGAAATAGTTGTTGAAAAATCAATTTTCTTGACTTGACTTGAAAATGTCGTTCTAATTAAGAAATCAATTGTCTTACTAGGAAAAAAATATCATGCTCCGCCGTCTTGGTTTAGATATAATATTGTAGTAGAATCGTCTAAGATGCGGATGGAATATTAAAAACAATAGTATAAATCGTCGTACGTTAAAGATTTTACAAAATGAAGATTTTTTGGGGGGATGTTTGCTCCAAATTCGATGAGAAATTATTGGATTTGTAGATTTAAGTGATTATTTCTGTAAAATTCGAGTGCCTGGAAGTTTTCCAGCATGCTGAATCCATTTCTGCATTCAGAAATGGATTCTGAACAACTAAAAATAGTGATTCATGTAAATTTATATTTCCGATGAAAAAAAACATTTCATAGAACAGTTAGCCAAACCCGTATAAATGTTATAGGCTCTTTTCCAAAAATAATTGTTGAATTTGTAAATTTTTTAGTGATTAAATTTATATAATTAAAATGTATTAGAAAAAAAAATTCAACACACTAATTCCATATATTCAAAAATACAATTTCAAATTCAATAAACACATCAAAATATAAAACGTTTAGGCAAATAGTAAAACCTCTTCTACCTTTTAAAACATGGATTAGGCGGTCAAGTTTTATTCTTTTATTCCCAAGATAATGTAGTACACAATTACAACAAATCTCTCAAAGCTTTGGTCATTTATGCATTTTCCTCGGTTTATTTGACCTATTTGCTTACTCTCTTGAAAAATGTGTGGCCATGCATATATTGGGTGGACCCCACGTAGTCCCTATTAGAGGAGTAAAACTTGATTAATAGCGTGACTTAGATGATCTAGTCATATTCGATTATGGTTGGCATGTCCAAAGCCTAGACATTCTAGGATGCATCTAGAATGTATGTAGATTTTTTCTTTATGTGAAAACCTTATAAACATCCTATCATAACATTGGGGAAAACTCTTTGGTTTTCACATGGGATTATAAACATCCTAGTCTTTGGTTTTCACATGAACCTTATAAACATCCTATCATAACGTTGGGGAAAAGTCTTTGGTTTTCACATTGGATTATAAACATCCTAGTCTTTGGTTTTCACATGGGATTATAGATTAGGATGGGTTTTGATTTAGACTTTAACTTACATAAACTATTTGGGAAAAGTCTTTGGTTTTCACATGGAATTTGATAGATTTGGATGGGTTTTGATTAGACTTTAGAGTTTGATATAATTTTGGAGTGATTTTCTTCTCAAGCAAAGGAATGTTTAATTTGCATTTTTACATTATTTACTTAGATTTTTTTTTGGAGTTTGAAGAGGAAATAGTAAATATATTTATAAATCATTGGATTAGTAAAAAGCATTAGATGAATTAACCATAATGAGAACGGACTTGGATCCACTTCTAGTTAGATATGGATCCACTTATGTGTTAGATATGGATCTAGTTATGTATAATTTTACTTGTAATAGAATCTTCTTCCTTTCCCACACTTACTTTCATTGCTTTAATATTAGTTTCATGCACTTAGCTTTCTATTGAATAAATTTAGAAAATTTAGAAATATTTTTTCTTTGTGTTGTAAGTGAGGTCTAGGATTTTGATACTTGTAGAGTAAGGAAGGTGTTTTGTTTATCTTGTGCTTAGAATACTTAGAATGTGAACTTTTCTTCTTCCCCATCCAGGTTGGAATATCCGTTAAGGAGATTAGTATATGGATTTCATACTTTAATACTTACATATGCCTACCCACTCAAAGGTACTACAATGGGCCTAGTTCTATGCCATGTCTATATGTGCTTGTTTGATGATGACTTTTTCACCTCTTTTACCCTTCATTTGCAAAGACTCTTATGCATTGGATTACTCTCTGTTGAGTCACCTTGTTTTAGTCTATACATATGATCTTTTCAAAATGTCTAGTGCTTATTTTAGGATGGCAGGTGCAAGCTAATGATGGTCTCTCATGATGCATTAGTTGCAATGCAAACATGGAAAAACAAAAATCTATTAAATTGGAGGGATTATTCAAGGTACTTTTACAATAAATTTGAATATGGTGTAAAAATATGAAATGTAGGAAATTATATTAACTTTCTGAATATACAATTTTAATTTTTATTTATAGAAATTGTGAATAACTGTGTGAAATTTAAGTTTTTCTAATAGCGGTATGTTATTTTTAAAGAAAAATATAAGGTATATGTCTCCTTTACTGCATGTGTTGAGTACCTTAACAATAGAATTTCCTTAAAAAACATGTATAATTGTAGAGAACCAATTCTTCTAGTGCGATGTATTTTTTCAAAATTTATATTATTATTATTATTATTATTATTATTATTATTTAATTATGAAAGTCAACATATCCTTGAAATTACAACACCTTTTGTTGGTGTGCTACAAGTGTATTAACATTATCAAACAATTTTTTTAGATTGTAGATCTCGGTCTCCTCTAGTGCGTTGTATATTTATTTTAAAAATGGTTAAGTTGATAAAAAGTTATAGTAGAAATAAAAGAGGTATGCATTTAAGGATTCTAATATATGTCAAGAAACAAATAGATTAAAAATAGTAAACAATATTAGTTTTTTTTTAAATATATATATTTGGAATCTGCATAGTCGACTCTATCCGTGTCTTTTGTTTCATCAACAACGAATTTGTGTAGCCTATAGAAAAAAAATGTCAAAAATATAGATATAGAGAGATATTCATAAAAATAGAGGCTTTATGTATTTGCATACCAAACCACTAGGTTTGTCATCTCAAACCTAAATCTGATGAAACCAACTTAGCAAACACATACGCTAGATTTGTCATTCCTACTCAAAAAATATTTGAAATGTAAGGAACATGCACACACTCTAGAACGTGCATGCGCTCTTGAATGTGTGTGTGTTCGTAAAGAGTGTGTGTTATTAGGAGTGTGTACATGTTCTTACCAACACACAATCCATGTGAAGTGACCTCCTATGACCCCCTCTAACCCCTTATGAATTATAAAACCATGGGATGAAATACCATGTTCCACAACAACACCAAGATATAAAACCATGTGATGAAAAATGATAAAAATGGACACAAAAAAGTGCCAATTTTATTCGCCCCCCCTCCCCAATCCGCCCTTTCTCCCATATCAATGTACAATACATGGGACCAATCATGCAAATAATATAAAACATACCCAACACTATGCCCCAACCCCAAACAGGTGGAGCCTAATCCCCCCAGTGCAATGAACAACACATGTGTATCGTTTCCAAGAACCTCATACACATACCAACATTTTACAACCACCTAGTGGCACTGGAATCCCCAACCGTAAGCCAAGTCCATAAGAAACACCTTTAACGCGTGCATCAAAGGCCACAAACAACACATTGAACTCACATGAAATGTTCAACCATGAAAAACACCTTTAACCCACACACATGACCTCCCAAGTGTATCCTCTTAGAGGGAATATTAGCACCATTAGGGTTTTTGGAGAAGTAGGTGTCAGTATGTATACTTGGACCAAGGTCAAGTGATGAAACTTGCTAATTATGCCTAAAAAGTATCTTGCATGGCTCGAGAGCCATCAATGAGTCCTAAAACCACCACAGATTATCTCTCTGTGGGATATTTTCCCTTTGAGATGCAATCCGGACTCCATTAGAAGGTTTCAAGAACCAAGAATGGGTTGTGGGGCATTAGACATGGTCAAGGGAGGAAATAAAACATTAGGACCTAAAGTAAGCTTTTAGGAATCCAAATCCAAGAGAAATTTCTTTAACCACCACATGTAATGTATTGAGAGTATCATCTCCCTCCTAGTTGGGATATAGGCACCACTAGAAGTTTTTGAGCTCTAGGTATGAGTCTCATTACCTGGAACATGGTTGGGAAAGGAAACTCAAGACTCAAGCCTCT
>JASDQU010948389.1:0-13097 GCA_032191745.1 Picea mariana
CCTATGTTAAACATTTGATATAAAACAAAAATCAAAAAGTCAACCTAAACTAATAGCCAGTCAGCAATGAACTCATTGCTATAGTCCCTGGCCTTTGGCAGGGACTAATAATAAATAAGTAAGTTATTATTAGTCCCTACCATAGACATAGAGGGACTATAGCGATCGATAATTCATTGACTTCATATTAGTTTGTCCTTTGACCACAAATATTTGCATAATATCTATTGTTGGAGCTAGGGAACCAAAAACATTGATTTTTATATAATAAAAAGTACTATATATGTAATGATCTGATTGAATAACATATTGAAGGTCTTATTGTCTGCTTTGTTATTCCCAATGTTTTATATGTTAGCATATCCAAACTTTTTGATTGTATATAGTCTTTTTTAATCATATATTTTTCTTATGCATTGCTTGAAGGTGGATTAATGCTAGCATTAGTTCGAATGTTTGTATATAGGGGCTTCCACAGTGCAAGATATTAGATATTATTTTTAGGATTAACTGCGTAGTGTAAGTCATTAATCTATGACCCATATTCATGAGTATTAGTCTCAACTGACCAATAATTCTCATGATTTGAATAGTCCACTTAGCACTCATTGCATCGGGTGATGCTCACAGGGGTGAAGAAATGGGATTGTGTAACACACCCACTATCATAATTTAAAAATTTTGGGTTATTCTCCCACAAATGAGAAATCTCCAGAAACCTGCATTAGCGAAATGCCAATCCCTGGTTCAATATCGGGATTCGGGGTTTCGGAGGTTGCGGTGTCGAGGGTCCATGTCCTCTCGAATCCCCGATCACCAATGGAACAATTTTTCGACGCGCCCCTTTTTCCCAGCCCCCTCTAGCGTACTGCTGGTACACGTGACCCGCGTTCATATGACCACAGTCACCTGCTCCGGTCGGGGTTTCTTCTATCGGGGTTTTGACACCCACGATGTTTTGGCAACTGCAATCACCGATTCGCTCCTTGGTTGCCTCAGCCCCACTTGGCTAAGTCTTTGGTCCACACGACCGGTTTTTATATGACCATAGCAACAACTTCCCATCGGGGTTTCGAAGTTTGCGGTGCCGAGGTGCACATGTACCCGGAACCCCCGATCCTCCAATCCCAGATGTGCTCCTAGCATATAGGCTCTCCAGCCTAAGTCTTGGTTAATACGACCACCACCTTCACTAGACCACAGCCTTAAATCCCGTCAAGGTTTGGCGCCTCTCAATGTCAGGATGCACAAGTCCCCTAGACTCTCGACGCAACTTTACACTGGCTAGCCCCCTTGGCTATACAATGGTCCATGTGACCACTTACCATATGATCACCGCTGTATAACCTTCCATCGGGATTTTGACATTTGTGATGACACAAAACACATATCCCTGGGACTCGCGATTTCCCGATTTCCGATGGACCACAACTCCGACGGATTTGACTCCTGGCCGGAACTTCCTCCGACGGTGTAGATCTCTACCACGTGTCCACTGAACGGACGGTCCCGATCTAGTCGGTAAATCGCGAATCGCGATTCCGGGTGGCAAGAGTTCTATGTATTCGAAAACTCCGATATGCTGAACCTCAACTATTTTAGATGCACGGACATGCGTCCCTCGAATGATGGACGGTCCTGATCCGATCGGGAAATCGCGTTTCGCGATTTCAACATGCACGAGTCTTTTGTCTCCGGGAACCCCGATTCCCCGATCTCCGACTCTTCGGGATCCTCTGCCACGTGTCCCTGCTGTTTGGACGGCTCAGATCCTATCGGGAATTCGCAAATCGCGATTTCCTATTGCAACGGTTCTACACTCCTAAATTCTCCGATGGGTGAAATATCGATGCCTCCCATAACGCCGACACGTGTCCTGCTGAGCTCAACGGCTAGGATACGTTCTCGGGATTTCGAGAACCACAAGGTCTCGATTCTTAGACGCACCAAAACCCCGATGACCCTGTTATCTCGATGACTTCTCCGGGATGTTGACACGTGTCCTTCCGAGATCAACGGCTAGGACTCTTTCTCTGCACACTAGGGTTTAACTCCGGTGCAACTTCTCGAGATCTGACGGTTGTCGGGACTATGATCTAAGATCTGACGGTTCAGATCATTTCTCCTGCACGCTCCCCTTCCAGAGGCTATACTCCGTGCAACTCCTCCCGATCCAACGGTTTACGGGATTTCTGCTCCAGATCTGATGTCTCAGATCACTTCCTCGCACGCCTACCCCTACGCAGCTTCTCCAGACCCAACGGCTGACAGGTAATTTGGATCGAGATCTAACGGTCTAGATTCGTTCTTTTGGGTCTTGGGATTTACGATCCCAAATTTCTCGTTGCTCACGATGATAGAGGACAAAGGGGCAAGGTATGTAACGCCTGCGTTACTTTCGTCAATCTAATGGTCGTGAATGATTATGGGTCCTCCGACGAGATCTCACTCGTCGACTTGTCACTTCTCACAACACTACTATCTTGGAACCTTAATAGGATCGTTCCTCCTTGTGCAGGGTTAATAAGGCCTATGCGTTCGAGTCCTTGTTCTGGGTTCTTGGTGAACCTTTCCAAGGAGGGAATCTCTGTGAAGAGATCCCTACCGGGGCATTCCCGGAAGCAGATAAAGGGAGACAGCTTTCCGAGAATGGCTGGGCATTATTAGATTCATTTAATCGACGTAAGTCATGAATGGCTTCCTCTATTACGAGCATATGCCCACTAATTATTAACAAAAACACTACACAGATATCCTTACACAAAATTGTTCACAATTTCACAGTGTTGTAAGTATATGTATGTCGGTATATGAATTTCAAGATGTAATACATAAAATACTTATCAAAAATAACTTCAGCAATGGAAGCAACCGCTGAGAGGGGTGCTCGTTTCCACCCAACCGTAGGTGTAGCGACTCCTACTGGATTTACCACTAGCCACCCCCGAGCTGAGACCACGATGTTCTGAGACCTGCGTCTCCCTGTCTGCCAGTGCCCAGGAGCGAAGGTTGCAATTCCCTCCTCTCTGCGATCACTCACTCTGCATAGAACTGCCAGAGTTCCCCTCACGTCCGCCCCTATCAATCGCTTCTGCCATACGCCTTATCCTCTCGCGAGGTTGCGTGTGGCACGATTACCCTCACGTTGGTCAGTCATGATGGCTCTACAGATAGGCGGTTCACCTCCCCATCCCTCATCAAGCCATCAACCTACCGGCCTGCAAGGCATTTATTTCAGGGCTAGTGAGCCGCTTTTGGTTCTCTAGGCCAGTGGAGTCCAAATACGGTATTTAATTCTTGGTGGAAGTTAACGCCCCTTTTTCCAGGTGCCCTCCACCACCATCATGGTCTCTTTTCCGCACATCCCCTCTCAGCAGTTCTGCAATAAATTCAAACTGTTATTTACATTCATTAACCTCTTCCTGCAGGTCCATTTACATCACATATTCATACTTATGAGTTTTGCCATAGTCCTTGGCCAGTTCAGTTATATTTACAATCTGGGGGAAACAGGGTGTTACAGATTGAAGCCAACGAAATGAATCGCATAGCATTAATGTTTGTCTTAGCATTTTCTACTGGCTAAATTTATCCCAACGTTTGATATGCTAGCATATCCAAAGTTTGTCCTTCGAATACATTCTCTACTGTTCGAACTATTGTTACTAATTTTATTTTATAATAAATTATAATACGTGTTTTTTTGGTATGTAAGAGACATGTCACACTACATTCTTTCTTAAATGTTTACAGAGCATTTCTAACAGACTTAAATGTTTACCTAATAGGCTTGTTACAATACATTTTCTTCCCTTTTTTTTATATATGCAATGTTCTTTGCAATCAATTTGGGTAATATTGTACTTCAGTGACATTGTTGGTTCACTGGTTCATGCTTGCTTCTTGCATCTCCACTGATTTCTTATTTGCCTATTGTTATTTTCTTGTTTGTTGGTTGGTCTTGTTGCAGTTTGCACGTTTGGGGTTCTGCAACCGCGATTGGAACTGTGACATTCCTGGTTGAATGGTTGGTGCTTGCTTCTTTGTACGTTGGATACTGCTTATTGTTGTTTGATTCAACTTTGCAAGGTTCGGGTCCTGCGGCTGTAGTTGGGCCTTTTTGTGCTTCTTAACTGGGTTGTTATTTGTTGTTTGCTCTTGTTTGCCTAAGATTTGCAATGTTGGGGTGTTGCATCTGCAGTTGGATCTATTGTTACATTGTTTTGCAGTTGGCTCCCCATAAAATACTATTAAGATAAAATAACATGCAAAATTTTGCAGTCGATGTAAATTGCATCTCTTATGGCTTCATCCAGAGTTCGTTGGGCTCCAACTATATTTCATAGCTGACAATGCTTTTTCCATGGTTTATGTCTTACTATGGTTTCATAGTTTTGAGAGTAAGTGTTGTTGTCTGAGCGATATTGTTATTATCTCCCTTCTTTTTTCCTCTTGTAAAGTTTCTTGTTTTTACCTTTTGTTCTTCCACTCTATTATGCGTTTCTGGTTCTATACTTTCTCACGTTTCTGTGCTCATAGATTCCTGGTGTGGAGAACTGACAAATCATTGTCTCCATTTATATCTTCACATCACGATTCTGGTCGACCGTCGTTCGGTTGCATACTTATCCAATTTTATGAACACGGTTTCGCGGATTAGTGCCATCGAACTATGGTAACTCATGTTCGGTGTATACATCTTGCACCCAAAACTTTCGTGCTCTACAATTCAACCCCACACTCCTCGAACTCGCAACCTTCCCTCTACCTACGATGAGTCTGTCTGTCCGACTTGCCTTTCCATACTTAGTCGAGTTTTCAAAGTTTCCCGGGTTCACGCGTTCAGAAAAATTTAAAAGCATTTTGTCGCTCCGCTCCATCCCTGCTACCTTTCACCCTTCCCAATGGACATTAATTATGCTTTCAAAAGTGACAACCGACCAGACAAGTTCGAAAAGATTGGCTTTAATAAGCGGAAAGCTCGAGGACATCTCTATTTCAAAGTTTGTTGAGCTACTTCTAGGTGTGGTAACAGACTTGACAGAAGGCCATGTTCTTTGTCAAAGTTTGTTCACTGTCCTCTAGATGTAGTTACAGACTCCACATACAATCAACTATCTATCGCTCATGCACATTTTTTATTTTACTACTCCTACGCATATAGCTGGATTATGGACTTTGAAACATTTTTTGAGGATTACTTTATACTACCACCTTCTGCCAGAGGTTTTGCATGTTTAGGTAATGATTTGGTTTCTGAAAATCACCTTTTACTACCACCTTCATGTAATCATCTTATTTTATTCTTTAGAAGAGACCTTGATGTAGTGGTGTGTTTCCAGATCTGTTTCAACCTAATGTCAATCTTCCTATTGTTTCCCTTGCGTTGGATGGGGAAAGTGCATTTATTTTGTTGTATTTTATGTGATATTTGATAATAATAAAAAAATGTTCAAACCATACAATTTTATTTTTTTTAAATATAGAACAATGTATTTTTTTGAACAGACACATGTTCTAAAAGTTTTAGGCGTTGTTTGGGGTTCACGTCCTTCAAGGATGTTAAGTAATCACAAAATTAATATTGTTTGTGCCAATGCAATTGAGTTGTTGTCCACTATGGCAATTGCATTAACACTGCAATATCAAATAATAGATGTTTGGCATGTGCCTAATGTCAAGGTCATTATCGCACAGGACACCCAACATCCAAATATTTATGGACTTGAACCAACATTGTAGATTTCGTGAGAAAGTAACACTAAAGTCGATGTTCTTTGCAGGTCTGACAATCCTGCAGTTTAAGTACTTTGACAATGACAACATTGCTTGTTCACCGCATTGTTGCAGTGCAATCAGTAGCACTGTTCCCATTTCCACCGCCAATGTCAATGTCTGAGGCCAAAGCTATATGGAGCCTGGGGTCACCACCTATGTGGATGCCTGAAGGTGAAACTACCTGGATCGAAAGTTGATTGTATGTAGAGTCTCTTGCTGCATCCAGAGGTCGCTCAATACTATTTGACATAGAAACTGGCTCTCTGTCAATTTTGTTACAACTTTGGTATAAAATGTTCTATAATTTCAGAATATTTATTCAAATGCCCATACAATTTCTCACATTCGTTGCTATCCAATTTTATAATTTCCTACTGAGTGTATTCGGGCATGGAGTAATATTTGGGGTCACTTCTGAACATTCCAGACCTTTCTGTGGGCCGCGATGTCTGCCACCCCTACGATGAAAGATATATTTTGATGAGATCTGTAGCATTTGATACACTTGCCAGACCTATGCTGCTGAAAGAAGTCATGTACTTCAACAAAAGAACATTTTGCATATGGCTCGGACGCTACTTCCAATTTACTGTAATAAAACAAAAAAGCTCAACATACAAATATTCAAGTAGGCTTTTCAACCAAACAGATGATCGAATACAGGGAGAATAGCAGTCACAACATACTTGAAATTTTTTTTTTGTCTCGGCTTTTGTTGCCTAACAGGATTTGTTTCCCCCATAACTGATGTCACATAAAATGACTCCCTCGACTTTGAATTGGGCCTGAATCGCATTTCTAAGTTGTCTCGGATGTCAATGGTCAGGAACATTACAAGGAAGGCACCCTAAACCCCAAGTTTTCGACGACAGAGAGAAATTAATACTTAACAAAGAATGGAATGTTGAATAACCAACCAATGCAAGCAAGCCATGTCTAGAAGAGACAAGCTATTAAAAAAACTGGGATAGATCTAGTTGGAAGCACGAATTAAGTCCATGACCCGAAATTGATATTCAACTCATTGTTTTTTACGAATCAAACATTTGATCGTCAAGAAGACTGTCAACAAGCTTCATTATTGTACATATTTTTTATTGGTCGGCGACAGGCCAAATCGCAATCATTGTGACAAATAATCTCAGTTGTATTTTGTAACCCATTTTATTTGAATATAGAATATTTGCGGTTTTATTTTTTTATGGTGTTTTCCAATCTATGGTATTGCTTTCATTTTATTTTGTACCTTTTTTGTGTGTGTCATTAAACATGGACGACAAACTTTTCTTTCTAATGCCTAGTACTTCAATTTAAATAAAGGCTACTCTGTTCGTTCCTTACATTTTACATGGAAGAATAATTTGTTATAGGCCATACTTATGTGGCACCCGCCCTATACTTAAAGAAATAAATTGGATGACACGTCCTGCTTTCATTCTCTGTGTCCCATAAATAGAATGAATTAATGACTATTACAACAAGACAACTCAAGTGTTGACGCCATGTTCCTGTTCAATATCTTGCATATATTGCAGCGTCTTCTATTTGATAATATCCGTGCATATATACTAATATGAGTACTATTGAAATAAATNTACATGGAAGAATAATTTGTTATAGGCCATACTTATGTGGCACCCGCCTTATACTTAAAGCAATAAATTGGACGACCCGTCCTACTTTCATTCTTTGTGTCCCATAAATAGAATGAATTAATTACTATTACAACAAGACAACTCAAGTGTTGACGCCATGTTCCTGTTCAATATCTTGCATATATTGCAGCTTCTTCTATTTGATAATATCCGTGCATATATACTAATATGAGTACGATTGGAATAAATATAAAAACTTTCTCTTGGCCAAAACTTAGCAAATTATCTGGCCACTAGGTCTCAAGTTTGCGATATCCAACACCTATGTCCCATGTTTCGTCATATACATATTCCAGCTAAGGAACTTTCGTGATTTGCAATTTATGCTTTAACTAGTGAGAACTCATCACCAAGGGTTCGAAAACATTGACATTAATAAAGGAAAAATAGATTTTCTTCTGTGAGATACTTAGCCCTTTTCCCCTTTTCTTCTTCCTGTCTATTATCGCTTTCTAGTTATATACTTAGTTGTATTTCTATTATCGTTGGTTCTAAGGTTGGCAGGCTGACATATCTTCATCTCCATCTATATCCTCACATGACGAATCTGACCGATCGTTGTTCCTTTCCATACTTAGCTAATTTATGGTCGGGGTTGTCGAGTTGGCGCTTTCGAACTCTATTTCTTCTTATTGCGTTATATACATCTTGCACTCAAAACTTTCGTGGTTTCAACGAAGTTTGTGAATGGAACAACATCCTACAAATTGGAAGATGATTTGCATTTGAAACATAAATAATCTATTAATATATATTAATATGAATACTATTGAAATAAATATCAAAACTTTCTCTTGGCCAATACTTAGCCAATTATCTGGCCACCAGGTCCCGGGTTCGCTGTATCCAACACATGTCCCTTGTTCTGTCATATACATCTTGCAGCCAAAGAACTTTCGTGATCTGCAATTTATGCTTTTACTAGTGAGAACCTAGCAGGGGCTCGAAAACATTGGCATTAATAAACGAAACATGGATTTTATATTATCAGATACTTATCCCTTTTCCCCTTTTCTTCTTCCTGTCCATTATCACTTTCTGGTTATATACTTAGTCGCCTTTCTATGATCGCAGGTTGCAGGGTTGGTGGGCTAACATATCTTCATCTCCATCTATATCCTCACTTGACGAATCCGACCGACCGTTGTTCCTTTCCATACATAGTCAATTTTATGGTTGTGGTTGTCGGGTTGGCACATACGAACTCGCCTTTTCTTCTTCCCGTCCATTATCGCTTTGTGGTTATATACTTAGTCGCCTTTCTATGATATCTGGTTCGAGGGTTGGCGGGCTAACATATCTTCATCTCCATCTATATCCTCACATGACGAATCCGACCGACCACTGTTCCTTTCCATACTTAGCCAATTTTATGGCCGCAGTTGTCGGGTTGGCACTTACTAACTCGATTGCTTATTGTTTTGTGATATACATCATGCACTCAAAATTTTGGTGATCTACAATTCCACCGCGGGCTCCTTGAATACATTAAATTCGCTCAAAGTATCTATCGCTGCCTTCCATCCCCACTAACTTCGTGTCCTTCCTAATATGCATTAACTATGCTCTTACTAGTGACAATTGAACACATTGGTGCGAAAGAATTGGCACTCGGTCCTCCACCATATACAAATTGACTACCGAACTCCGACATCATCCCCTCTTCCTTGTTACACATTATGCATTCAAATGTTCTGAGCTATTCAATATGGCCGTCGGGGCCTCGCGTCTTATGGGGAGACCTTGTCACCCTATTTTGGATCCTCGTGTTGGCGGGTTCACGAAATCTCCAACTCCTAGTCATTGTTTCATGTTCAACCCATCCTCGTACTTCTTTCCAGATATGCAACACCAAAGGTTTAATACTAAAATGACATCATGCAACAACCGTAAAGATCGTCATTAATAAGAAAAAGTCTCGAGAACCAACCATCCTTACAGAACTTGTCCAGAAACATGCAAAGAAGATGTTGCCAGGTAATGGCAAAGCTATTACAAATTTCAACATATTAGCGAAAACAAGTCCCGACCAATGTTTCCTTGTTCCATACTTGGACACTTTTTCGATTGCGGGTTCCTGGATTGACAGCGTCAAAATTGTTTTTTCGAATCTTCTGCGAGTTGCAAACAGTGCCCAGAGTTCCACAATATACAATTTGTCCGTTGGAATGTATAAAAACTCTTAATTTTTCCTCTTTGCCCCCCTCTATTGTCCCTTTTTGATTCTATATTCAGTTGCATCTATATGATCACGACCTCATGGATTCACAAATTGGAAACTCTTTATCTATATCTTCACACCATGAGCCTGACCGACCGCGGTCCCTTTCAATACTTAGCCAATTATCTGATCACCGGATCCCGGGTTTGCGGTAGCCAACACTTATGTCCCCTGTTCTGTCATATACATCTTGCACCCAAAGAACTTTCATGATCTGCAATTTATGATTTTACTAGTGAGAACTCACCAAGGGTTCGAAAGGATTGGCATTAATAAACGAACAGTAGATGTTGCTTATGGATTTCAACGAAATTTGTGAACCGAACAAGATCCTGCAAATTGGAAGATGATCTGCATTTAGACCATAAATAATCTATTAATATATATTAATATGAATACTATTGGAATAAATATAAACACTCTCTCTTAATTTTTCCTCTTTTCTCCCCCTCTATTATCCCTTTGTGGTTCTATATTTACTCACATCTATATGATCACGACCTCTTGGATTCACAAATTGGCAACTCTTTATCTATATCTTCACATCATGAGCCCGACCTACCATGGTCCCTTTCAATACTTAGTCAATTATCCGATCACCGGGTCTCGGGTTTGCGGTATCCAACACTTATGTCCCCTGTTCCATCATATACATATTGCACCCAAAGAACTTCTGTGATCTGCAGTTTATGCTTTTTCTAGTGAGAACTCATCGGGGGTTCGAAAGGATTGGCACTACTAAACGAACAATAGATGTTCTTCTGTGGGATACTTAGCCCTTTTTCCCTTATCTTCTTCCCATGTATTACCGCTTTCTAGTTATATACTTAGTCGCCTTTCTATTATCGCGGGTTCCAGCGTTGGTGGGCTGACATATCTTCATCTCCATCTATATTCTCACATGACGAATCCGACCGACCGGTGTTCCTTTCCATACTTAGCCAATTTTATGCCCGCGGTTACCGGGTTGGCGCTTTCAAACTCTGTTGCTTCTTGTTCCATCATATACATCTTGCACTCAAAATTTCTGTGATCTACAATTCCACCGCAGACTCCTTAGCCCTTTTTCCCTTTTCTACTTCCTGTGTATTATCACTTTCTGGTTATATACTTAGTTTCATTTCTATGATCGCGGGTTCCAGCGTTGGCGGTCTGACATATCTTCATCTCCATCTATATCCTCACATGACAAATCTGACCGACCGTTGTTCCTTTCCGGGTTGGTGCTTTCAAACTCTGTTGCTTCTTGTTCCATGATATACATCTTGCACTCAAAACTTTCATGATCTACAATTCCACCGCGGACTCCTCGAACTCACAAGCTTCACTCTACCACGGTTCACAAATGTTTCAAAGTATCTATCGTTTCCTTCCATCCCCACTAACTTTATGTCCTTCCTAATATACATTAGTTATGTTCTTACTAGTGACAACTAAACACACTGGTATGAAACAGTTGGCATTCGACCCTCTGCAATATACAAATTGACTAGCAGATTTCGACATCATCCCCTCTTCCGTGTTACAAATTATGCATTCCAATGTTCTGAGCGATACAATTTGACCGTCGGGGCCTCACGTCTTCTGGGGGGACCTTGTCACCCTATTTTGGATCCTCGTGTTGACGAGTTCACGAAATCTCCAATTCTTAGTCAATGTTTTGGGTTGGCGCTTTCAAACTCTGTTACTTCTTGTTTTGTGATATACATCTTGCATTCAAAATTTTCGTGATCTACAATTCCACCGCGGACTCCTTAGCCCTTTTTCCCTTTTCTTCTTCCCATGTATTATCGCTTTCTGGTTATATACTTAGTTTCATTTCTATGATCGCGGGTTCCAGTGTTGGCGGGCTGACATATCTTCATCTCCATCTATATCCTCACATGACGAATTTGACCAACCGTTGTTCCTTTCCATACTTATCCAATTTTACGGCCGCGGTTGTTGGGTTGGTACTTTCTAACTCTACTGCTTCTTGTTCTGTGATATACATCTTGCACTCAAAACTTTCGTGATCTACAATTCCACCACGGACTCCTTGAACTCCCAAGCTTCACTCTACCACGGTTCACAAATGTTTCAAAGTATTTGTCGGTGCCTTCCAATCCCAATAACTTCTTGTCCTTTCTAATATACATTAGTTATGCTCTTATTAGTGACAGTTGAACACACTGGTACGAAACAGTTGGCATCTGGCCCTCCGCAATATACAAATTGACTACCAGATTCTAACATCGTCCCTTCTTTCGTGTTACAAATTATGCATTCAAATGTTCAAAGCGATACATTTTGACCGTCGGGGCCTCACGTCTTTTGGGGAGACCTTGTCACCCTATTTTGGATCCTCGTGTTGACGGGTTCACGAAATCTCCAATTCTTAGTCATTGTTTCGTGTTCCGACCATCCTCGTACTTCTTTCCAAATATGCAACACCAAAGGTTTAATAATAAAACGCCATCATGCAACAACCATAAGGATCATCATTAATAATTCGAAGTCTCAACGACTAATCATCCCTACAAAACTTGTCAAGAAACATGCAAAGAAGATATTGCCAGGTAAAATTTCAATATATTAGCGAAAACAAGTCTGGGCCAACATTTCCCTATTCCATACTTTGACACTTTTTCGATTGCGGGTTCCCGGATTGACGGTTGTTGGGTCGCCAAAGTACCATCTTTTTACCAACCTTTCACTTCACTTTCAATTCACTTTCACTTCACTTTTAACCATATTTCGTTTTCTCATACCCTTACATTAAACCATTTTCATGATTACATGGGTTTTAGACATATTATTTTCCAATGCATCTATTTTGGTGTTTTTGAGTGAATTTATGATTAAATATTGGAAAAATGACATGTTTACACTTATATATGAAAGTGGGATGAGTTTCATGATGTTTACAGGTGTATTTGAAGACTCCAACCAAGTCAAACTTGACCATCAAGCCTCAAATTCGAATTTCCTCTTCACCCATTTGAAGATTTGATGAAGATTTGGAGATCTACTCAAGTATCTTGGATGGAGATTAATCATGAAAGAAATATTTGTGAGAGGATTTGTAGAGATATCACTTGATATGTGTGAGCACATGGTTGTAACCAAATGAGACATTTGTGGATCTAGGAGAGATTTGTGGATCTAAGTTATCTTAAATTTTTGTATAAATAGGAGTGCCTCCTCCATTTCAAAAGGAGGACTCTTGGAGCATTGTATCAAACTTATGATAGAATAAGAATCAAGCTTTCTTTTCACATCAGTTTCCATTCTCTATTTTAGATTTAGAATGCTTTAGTTTATGTGTTACTTTGTTCTTGGGAGAATTGAGCTCACTCCAAATAGATCATAGTAGCATTTTCTTCTTGTTCTAATGCTTTGAATAGGTTTATATGCTTTATTGTTTTTATTAGAATTATTTGATGATCTTGATTGTTGATAGG
>JASDQU010948389.1:21670-32755 GCA_032191745.1 Picea mariana
TGTGGATTTTTTTCATGGAGGTTCTAGTAGGGACCCGAAGAGCTGCCCCGGCTTCGACAGTTGAAAATTCATTGAACGAGAGGTCAGCAAACCCCCATAAGGTGGGGGCACTGTGTCGAAAGTGCTGAGGGCGGGAATAATCATGCACAATGATCACATTGGGAGCACAAGAAGATTCAAGAATCTGAGAGGAATTGAATACTTCTGGGATCAACAAGAAAAAGTTTGATAGGGAGAAAGAAATTGCTGCAATTTTTGTGGCAGCAAGTATGTTATGACAGTTGGGTCAATCAGAGGAAATAATGCTTGAATATTTGCAAGTGTTAGTGGTGATGTTGTTGCATAAGGAAGGAAGCAACAGAGGGATGAAGTGTTGGTTATAAGTTTGATAAAAGAAGCATGAAAGCTTCTACTGCAATTAGATATTCATGTAGTATAAAATTTATTAATGGCAGTCATGCAGGTATGAGATTTTATTACTCTTTTTGCATAATTGTTGAAAGGAAATTTAGGTAAGAATTTCCTCAGCCAGAGTTATTATATAAAATCACATGATTATATTATTGAATGCATACCACTGGATGTGGTAAAAGATGGAGGCAACTTTTTAGCTTCTGAATGCACACACTGACACAATAAAATGTCATGTTAATTTGGTTATGGGGTAATAACTAAAGAAAATTAAAAGATAAGAACCTGTTATAAGAATGAACACCAGTAAGCTAGTCATGTATGAGACCAGGGCATGTTTGGATATGGCAAGGTATGGATATGGAAAGGTTATGAGCCACACAGGTACTAAAAGCTTCATACTTTTAAATAAAATTTGGGTTGCAACCTTTTTGCTAGCACTAATGAACACCACATAATTATATTCTTGGTGTAGTGTTCGGGTCGAAAAGGAAGGCATCCAATTAATTGGGAAGACAATAGGAGGTGTGTGGAGAATGTGTCAACACATTGGCTAGAATTTCAACTCATGGATGGTGAGATATATGACTGAGATAAAGAGCATTATGTAATTCAATGCAAGGTGCACTGAATAAGTATGCATTGAGAATTACACTCATGCATAGTAAGTGATAGAATTGTATATTGAATGCAATGGTTGAATATGCTTTGTAAGTACATGCATATATATTATTGCATGGAAATAATTATACTAATGGCTGAAATGTTGCTAACTCATGAAGTTAAGAACATTTCAGGAACTGTTAAACATTGCAACAAGAAAGTTGCAAGCCAGGTGGTAACAGGAATAGAGACTACAACAAATTTTATGTTGAGAAAATTGAAATAATAAACTTACTGTTATTAATTATGAACACGCATATGCATAGAATGATGAGTCATTCTATTTGGTGAAGTTGTTTGGTAATTGTGATTGAATTCCTAGGTGCAGGTAATTCTAAGATCATTTCATAAGGTGTTGTACATGTTGAATTATGATGTACAAAAAATACTGACAATTTGTTGGTTGTATGCAAGAGGAAGCATTACAGGAAAAATGGTATGCAGTTTGGTGCCTATGGAAAACCACAAGGATGGTTGCATTCATAATATGACAACAACCAAGATGAATTATGAAATGGAATTTCCTGTTTTGGGGAAAAAATTGAATTCCTTTTTGAACTAAGTTGGAGTTCCTAAATGAATCATCTTATGTTTTCTCATGATAACTGCATGTAGGTGATGCAGATGAGATGATGTTGATTAAAGTTAGAATGTTGATTACAAAGAGTAGCTCGAGAAAATGTTGATTGGAAATCTCTGAGGGCAGTTGGAACTTCGGGAGCCACGGTGCTCTGAGACTTCCTGAGTCGGCTTGTTGTTGAAGCCAAAGGAAAAGGAGGTGTAGCAGCCGATTGACTATGTGACAGTGAAGGTGAAGGTGTACACTCCTGGGGTGGGACAAGCATGTGGGGATTGAGAGACCGTTGGTTGAAGTGTTGCTGAGGTTTGAATGGTTGGAGTGTTGTTGAGGTTTGGTACCTTGGCCTAGACCATGTGGATATGGATTGTGGACCGTGGCTATCTTGGGAATCCATTGCCCCGATGGAGTCATAGCCTTGCTCAGGGGTGGAAGGTCTTCTCAAATCAAAAGATAAGTAGAATTCTCTAATTATTGTATGTTGTGTATGTTGTATACAGGTTATAATGTTATTAGAATTGCTTGTATATACATATATATACATTGCATATATGCTTGCATTACTTGCATCCATGACTGTACATAATGTGTTTCATATTTCATTGCTTAAAGAATATATACCTGATGCTAATCATGTAATCGATTGGAATGTGATTCAGGTGGAGCAAGAAGGCGTCTTGCAGGTGCATCCGATACACATATTTTACCAGGAAAGGCAAGCATTTCCAAAATCGAGCCATAGGGCTTGTAAAGGTCCAATGGACTTGGTACGGTCATGAGGACACGACATGGGAGCATAATACCCGCATCTTTTTGAATATTTTGGAAATCTTGTTGATGTTGTGTGAAAGTTGAACTAAGGACAGTGCAAAGATAAGGGGAGGGGATTGTAATATCCCCAAGGACGAGCCTCAGTTGTATTTATAAATTGTAAACATGTTTTGTAGGCTGGTCAGCCAAGTTATAATAAGCTAGGAGGCTTATTTGGTGATTAGGCTGGAGAGCCTAGGTGTTAAAGGCCAGGAGCCTAATTTTGTATATGTAATTATGCAGATCATTAATAAAACATAAACATCATTGCGTGCAGACCGACCACGAAGAAAGAGTGACAGGGGACTAAGCTTCCACAAGGTTGGGCAAGGGAGGAGGCTAAGTGTGTGGGCCTAGAGGCTAAACTAGGGGGCTTACCTCTAAAGGGGATAATAATTTATTATTATTTCGTAAAAGGCTAAGGTGATGAATTGACCAAGTGTTGTCCCAAGTTCCTGGAAAAGGAACGTATGAAAAATGGAGTGCATGCAGCTCCAGGAAGACAGATGTCGACCTGGGCGCATGCAGTTAAAGATGAAGAAGTCAGCTGTGTTAGGGTTTCGCTCTTGCATTCTCCCATCCTCCGCCTAGGTTCGCTTCCCATTCTTCCAACGTCCGTGTGTGTTCGTTGGGGATTCGACCATTCAGAGTTTGAACATGTTTTGCCTCTGTAATCGACCTCTGCGTTGTTTCTTGGTCACGAACCCAATGAGAACCCGTGGGAAAACTGACGGATTGAGCCGCGTCTTCCATGAAGCCTTAGCATCTCGTATATGTCTGTGTCGTGTGGTGTCGTAACTATGGGTTGTTGTGGCCACACAGTTCTTGGACTGAGTGTGGCTTACTGCCTTTTGTCACTCCTGTGTAAATGAGTGTTGAACCGTTACTGTTGTACTCACCTGGCTGGAGTTGAGTCGAGGAATGTGTTGAAGAAGCGGGTTGTCAGGCCCATGGTAGAAGAGGTAGGTTGTCAAGCCTGTGAGCAACTCTCTCCAGGTGAGAGAGTCTGTTGGGAAGTGGTTTTCTCCCAGGGAGAGTCCAACACCAGCTACAGAGCTCTGAGAATTCATGATCCGGCCTATTCCTGAGACCCAGAGAGGAAAGTGAAGCACCGATGGACTGTGCTTCTGAAGGTGTATACTCTCGGGTGGAACATGCATGTGGGGAATGAGAGTCTGTGAATAGTGGGCGTAAGAAGGCTCTTGGAGAGAATCCTTCTGGTTGCTCTGTGCAGTTTTCATGTAACCTCAGCCTAGTCTAGGAATCCCTTGCCTTGGGTGGAGCTTAGTCCCAGCTCGGGGGTGACCCACTGCTGAGTGTGATGAGTAGTGTGGTCTATGGTTGGGAGGTTCGTGGAAGGTCTGCATGTAGTTGGTGGTCTTCTAATAAAAGATAAGTACCATTTTTATGTTCATTTACATGTTGTGTAATGGTACATATGTTGTAATTGATGAGTATCGCCTGTATATGTTGTATATGTTGCATGTGTAGGCTTACTGTTATCTCCGCATTATTATGTTATATATATGTAGAATAGTCATTCTATGTTTATATGGATGTGTATGTTTTTATGCAAGTATCTCTGTGTGGCATAGCCAAGTAGTTTGAGGCTAGAATTGTCATAGATCAGAATATAGCAGTAGAGTTGCAGGAGTAATGGCATTTCCCGGCTTGTTGGTGGCCAGGGATGTTACAATATGGTATCAGAGCTTTAAAGGCTAAGTTAAGGTTGTGTAGGTGGCATTGCCCGACCTGTTGGTGGTCGAGGATGTTACAATAGGGCAGGCGGACGAACCTGAAATTGAAAGTGAACAGATGCAACTTGAAATTGAAACTGAGCACATGCGCAAAGTTGGTTCGTCTGCAGTGTAAATAGCTGAGATCGACATTTTTTACGAAGATGAATCCTTCGTATTCCATAGTGCTATTTTTGACAGCCAATCTAAAAATATGGTCATTGAAAAGAGAGACGTAACAAATAGGAAAGACAAATCTCGCACAAAGATTAACTTTAGGAAAATGCAGCGGTCCCAAATCTCCCTATTTCACTGCGTAACCGATAATGTTCTTGATGATTCCATTGGAGGAATTGAAGTTGAGAATGCCAGATTAAAAGACCGCGTCAAGGAATTTGAGGAGGCTTTCATTGCTACCCCAGAGTTTTTCAGTCCTTTAGCAAAAAACATGCATGCTACCACTGCAGCCGAGATAAAGTATCCTCCACCCTCCTTGCATCGTCTAGAGCCCTTGTAGAGAATAACATCAAGAAAAAAATGCAGCTAGTTACTGAAGCCTGGGAAACATCACAAAATATAGCTTCCTTTCGAAAGAGGGCAAATGATTTGCACGAACATTTGGAGGCGAATTTAAAAAGTGATCAACGTTTCTATGAATAGGTGGTGTCCCCTTTTGCCAATCATGCCATCAACAGCTCGGATCTGAAAAGAAGACAAGAGAATCTCCCCTCCCCAAAGCGGACCAAACATTTAAAAGCATGCTGGCAAAAGAAAGTTAAGCACCTGGAGCTCATTATCGAATCATGTAAACAAGCCATATTAGAAAATGAAGAATTATTCAAAAACCTGATCCAAATAGACTTAGCCGGAAGTACCAACGAGGTTTAAGACCCAAACTTAATTCTCAAATCCTTGTCAATGACCAAAGAAGTCGTCGATGAACAACTTGATATTTTAAAGGGGTTGTCTTTCGAAAAGTTTTACGACATCCTTGAATGTTGTGTAGATGAGATCGAGAGCTAGGCACTGGACTATTCAACACACAATGAAGAAATTGAACAGAGTTTGCATAGTATTTCAATGGATCTAAGGAAATTAGAAAACGACCTTTTCGACATAGAAATCCAGGATGAAATCAATGTGGCCCCCATGAGAAACTACATTGAAGAATGGTTCCAACGAAGAATGGACAACCTCATCGAGGAAGGGCAACAACCGGTTGACACGATTCCAGCGATCGTCGATGACAACAACAAAAACGCATCGGCTTCATAGTAAGTCTATACTGATGTCATCTTGTTTTCTTTATCAATCCAGTTATTATACCTCTTTAAATAGAAAACTCTAACCAAACACTCATAACTTCCAATTTCTTCTTTTCAGGTCTTCCTCTCTACCGTCGCACACTTCTTCTTTCTACATTCCTAATTCTTGTACTTATTTCTTTTTATGGTCCACGGGAGCCCCCCAATCCCAGTCTATATGACAAACGCATTTAAATTTCCAGAAATATGTAACAGACATTATTAATTTTCGATAAATTTCAAAGAAAACTAATTCGGGAATGGTAAACTTTTTGTGTCCAGGAACCTTTGTTGCAAGACATTATTAGTATTCTATTGTATTTGAATGTTTAAAGTGTATGCTTCAGAAATACTGAACTTTGATAAATTTCAAAGAAAAATGAACTTTTGTTGCAAGACATTATTAATATTCTATTGCGTTTGAATGCTTGGAATAGAAACGAAAATATGGAAGAGATTCCATAATTTTTTTTTTGATAAATTTCAAAAAAACTAATTTGGGAATGCTAAATTTTTTGTGTCCAGGAACCTTTGTTGCAAGACATTATTAGTATTCTATTGTATTTGAATTTTTAATGTGTATGCTTCAGAAATATGGAACAGATTCTAGATTTTTGATAGATTTCAAAGAAAACAAGAACCTTTGTTGCAACACGTTATTAATATTCTATTGTGTTTGAATGTTTAGTGTGTATGCTTCAGAAATATGGAACATATTCAACCTTTGTTTAATATTCTATTGTATTTGAATGTTTATTGTCTATGCTTCTTAGTCCTTTTTCCCAGGAACCTTTATTGCAAATCATTTAGACATAAGTTTTCTAAGTACCATGTTTAAACTATATACACCCCAGGAAAAAATTTCCTCGTTCACATATTAACGTGAGGGGTCATCTACAAGCCAAATATCTTGTGGCTGGCCAATGGCACGCTGCCACAAAGTCATCCTCTGCATGGATACCAAATGTACTTCAACTTGCTTCCCACGTATCCGACTCCCCCCGTAGTAGTGCATGTATCCCCATTCCACCCTGGCAGGGACTACGCTGCCATACAACACTTGTTCTACTTGTAATATTTATAATTTAAACAATTTATTGCGTATTAATTTTGATAATCTTTTTTTTTAAATATTGATAACTCTTTTCTCCAATATGTAAAAAATGTTTACATTCCACTAAAATACTTATACTTTATAAGCAACGAACTTCAATCATGACTCAAAACCCAATAACATTAATCATATGATAATTTACTATGAATGTTTTATTTTGTACTTATAACCCAATTACATTAATCACATAGTTTACTAGTGTTATATATATCATCGAATGCCCTGTAACCCAACAACATTAATCAGTTTATTATTAACCCAATTAATTGCATAATTGTTGAGGGTTTAAAATCAAAGTTTTTAGACCATTTTAAATGGTTTTTGAATAATAATAATAATTAATTAATTAATTATATATTTATTTAATTTGACATAGTATTAATTGTGAAGTGTGGAACATTATCCAAATATTGGCCATCGGTCTTGGTTCAGGGTGTGAAGCTCACTTACACTAGAGAAAGGATATTGGTGGTTACTGGGCTAGCCTCGTTCCAAAGGCATCTCCCCTCTAGAGTTGCTCCATATAAAGCAATGGCTACTGATGTTGTTGGTGTCTTGCTGATGCCCATGCTACCGGTGGTGCTTCTACTCATGTTTCTTCTACTCATGCTCGTGAACTAAGGGTAAAGGCGTTATAGTACGAGCTTTCCTAGTTGATATCCTCTTCCAGACCTGCACTAATGTCACAGGCTGCCAGGGAAACACATGCAATGCACCCATCAAGGCAGTGCATTCAAGCTTGGATTGCATTCTTCTTACCATCGGATTCACGGCAGGAAAGCCAGCCGCCCATGCTATGATTATCTGGGGGTTTTACAGACACAACTAAAACTAGTCTGGGTAGACACGTTTACCAGTAGGTCTCCTAGTCTGGGCGTCTCTCGTTCCATAGAGAGAGTAAGTCTTAAGAAGTATTGAACTAGCACTTTATATTGAGAGTGAAAGCCGATACACTTTCGTCCTTAGAGTAAGGTTGTCCATGCCAAGAGGTACTACTAACTAGCCTTGACACTTTCTTTTGTACTTGCCTTTGTCTGTAGAGTAAGATCCCAATAAATTGAACTTATTGTCTCCTCACTGCCAGTCTCTGTCGAGGGAATGCTAGATTGATGGGCTATAACACACAGATGATAGACAACCGAAGAGACGAGCACCAATGATAGACGAACATCAAGACAGACGAACACAGGGTTGGGCACACCCTTATAAACGCAATAACCGATCAAAGCACTTGATTAGGACCAGGGTAAACAAAGCATAAAGGCCAGCCGAATGCAAGTTCTTATTAAGTTGAGCGAGAGCTATAACAGTTTTCAAAACAAAAGAAGGCGCATATTGGGTCGTTTTCAAAAACAAACCTGACGCGGGCATTTAACCCGGTAAACCATTAGCACTTGGAGCGTTTTAGAAACAAAAGCAAACGCATCTTGGGAATTTGATAAAGCAAACCAGACGCACTTTTCTTTTATAGGGCATGGACATTTTTAAAATAAATATAAAAATTTGGCCATTTTTAAAATAAAATTTTATATGTATTTGTGAAAACCCTCCAAAGATTTAGTTCATCTAATTATAAAATATATTTATATCCTTGTAAAAAAAATTACAATTTTTTAAAAATCAATGTAAAAATTTATAAATTTTTGACATTTTTAAAATAAATATAAAAATTTGGCCATTTTTAAAATAAAATTTTATATTTATTTGTTAAAAACCTGCACAGATTTAGTTCATCTAATTACAAAATATATTTATCTCATTGTAAAAATAATTGTACAATTTTTTTAAAATCAATGTAAAAATATATAAAATTTTGAGTGCCTGTCATTCATTTCGTCTAGTGTCTTGCATGCTCTTCCAGTTGTTGAATCCCTCTCTCCCATCACCATTGGCCACTCTCCCCTTCTCTGATGGCTCCACGAATCTTGTGAACTCCTCTGGCTCTACCATTGAACTTAAACTTCACAATTGTGAGTACTGGCTCGAAGCTCTAATTGGAAGTGACTTCACAGGTTTATGTTTGTTCAACGAGCAATGGAGACCAACAAGGCTCATACATGTTCATAAAAAGGACAAAGTCTTTATTGATGTGAGTTTGTACCAAAGAGGGATTTGAATTGGATTTCTTTTATTTCTATATAGATTCATGTGATTTGGTTCTAATTTTCATTTTTTCAAGCATAAGCTCATATCTGAAAGGTGCTTCTACCCATAGATTGGGAGGTGTGATTTGGTTCTTATTTTCATTTTTTCAAGCAGAATCTCGTATTTGAAAGGTGCTTCTACCTGTAGATTGGGAGGTGTGACCTGGTTCTTATTTTCATTTTTTCAAGCAAAAGCTCATATCTGAAAGGTGCTTCCTCCTGTAGAATGGGAAGTGTGACTTTGTTTTTATTTTCAGTTTTTCAAGCAGAAGCTCATATTTGAAAGGTGCTTCTACTTGTAGCTTGGGAGGTGTGATTTGGTTCTTATTTTCATTTTTTCAAGCAGAAGCTCATATATGAAAGGTGCTTCTACTCGTAGCTTGGGAGGTGCTTCAACCTGCATCTTGGGCTTCAAAGCGAGGCTTGACATGGAAAGAATAATTGTTCGCCTATTTTCGTTTATTTCTTCTATTCCGTTCAACCATGGCATGGTCATGGACATCATTATCAACTATGTTGTGTTCAAGAAACTTATGCTCCTAGAACCTCGGTAAAATATTGCGCCAATTAATTTCCTATTTATTATTTTAGTTATAAATAAAATCTTGCACCAATTAATTTCATATTTATTATTTTAATTACAAATCAAAGCCAGAACCTCAATAATCAATAAAATATTGCACCAATTAATTTCCTATTTATTAGTCCCTGCCGAAGGCCCAGGGACTATAGCGATGAGTTCATCGTTGAACTCATATTAGTTTAGGGTTGACTTTTTCATTTTTTAAAAACTGTAATGTTTAACTTAGCACATTTTTATTTATTTATTTTAAAAAATATACATATACATATTTGTTAACATTTTATTGGTTTGTAGATTTAAAGTGTTATTACAGCCTTCGCATCTTACAATGCATATTTGGAATGGTTTAATTAGTTTATAAAGCTTTTAATTAAAGTTTAGAGCGTAAACTTCATTTTAATCACCTGAAATTATGGTTACGTATTTTTGATTGTCATTCACTGTCATTTTAGTACTATGCTTTCAACCCAGTCAAACTGCCACTAGTATGCTTTGAAGCCAGTGCTGACTGCCACTACTACGCTTTGAACCCAGTGCTACACAGTTCATATCCAAGATCACCTACCCTACACGGATGGAATGGCTGTAAACATAATATCTAGATATCTGTGTGATTTGGCTCGCTATGCGTTTCGAGTTAGAATTGGTTGGGTTGTTGGCCTCGGGAAGTAAACTAAGCTGGGGAGTAGTAACTATTGTACTTATTTATTGTTTTTCATTTTCATGCCCCATCCGCTGGGAATAAACAAGGAACTCTATATATACATGCATTATATCGCCATAATTTATGTAGCAGTTCGTACCAAGATCGGATCATAGTTCGTACATGGTTCCATACTTTTCATTTAATGAATTACAATGACACGGAAATAACCATTGATTTAACAAGCGACTTTAAAGTAATTTAAACAATGAGCCTGTTCTAATTTTATTGTTGTAAATTGCATTGCCTGTTTACATAGATGAAAAGAGAGCCTGTATAATTTTATTCTGTTCTGGCTGTGCAAAAAGTGGTAGATGAAACTTAAGAGGTCGAGGATTCAGTGTGAGTCGAGCTGCTTCTTCTTTATTATTATCTTTGTTTCTGCAAACTATAGTCTGTGCTTTGACTGTACTGAAGTTTTCAGATCTTTAACGTGAAAGTTTATATTTATTGACAATTTTGTTCTTACGGTCCTTAGATTTTCCATTTATCTAAAGTTTTTTGGTTTGAATCGCCGCTTAGGAACTATAAACCACACTGGAATGCACTCTCTTACGTGAAGGTTTCGATTTAGATTAAAATCCTAATAATTATTTCATTTTTTCAAATGTTCACATCGCTGAAGGCTCCATATATCACAAGCATGGGATGCATTACCGGCGTAAATTTTACAAGATTGTGTTTATTTCTATTCTCGATTTTATACGGTTTTATATTTGCTTTTTCGGTTTTATATTTGCTGGTTTTTTTTTTTTTCAAATTTGTGTTCAAATTGCTGCAACTTTGCAGATTGCCTATGTATCTAAATAAATTTCATTAAATACCTTCAGATTGATTAAATTACCTTCCGACACAGAGCAATCAAGGTAGTCTTTGAAAACGCTGTTCGTGAGGTTGATGAACGCTGCTTGGGCATTGGACAAGTGACGCAGTAAGTGAGTGGTAACAGTCAAAAGGCAAGATAGGGTAAAGATGAATAGGAATGTTCTGGCCACCCAAGCAAGCGCTTCCTTCCAAGATCGTCTGACTGTTCAACCGAA
>JASDQU010948390.1:0-18437 GCA_032191745.1 Picea mariana
TATGAGAACCCTAGCTTGGATATTATTGTAATAGAAATCTTCTCAACTAGAGGTTTCCCCCTCGAAGAGGCCCGTGAACATTGCTTTCAGATTCAAAGTGTTATTTCTGTTGTTATTCTTATATCATTTCAGTGTTATTGTGGTGAATGTTTTGGTTATATTGTTGTTATTCTGCCATTACTAGCATTTTATTTCAGTTCTGCATACATTTTATATCTGGTATATTACAAGTGAGTTGGCTTGGTTCACCACAGTTTTTGAAAACTAATTATTGGTTTTTGTAGCTTCAAAAGGTATTCCCACTAGAGGCCAAGGTGTGAGGCGTGTGGGAATTTTCATTGGCACCAATTTTGACTTTCATTTCAGTGAAATTATCCTAGAAATGAGGCTATAGCCTCATGGACAAGTTGATGGGATTTGTGGGTTTGTGTGGGGGTTCCACAGCTAGAAAGAGGAGTTAAATATTCCAATTAATTGTTGAGTTTAGGAAAGGCTCCTAAACTCACACTCGTTGGACTCTTATCTAAAGGAGAGATTTCATTGTGACATTATATATATCATTTTGGAAGAATGAAGTTGGCATAAGTGAGTCTTCATTTTTGTCAAGGAGGATTGGTGATATCAGAAAAGGGGAGCCTGGAAGGTGGCGAATCTGGCCCAAGAGAGAGGAGAAAAGAAGGTCGCCCATGTGAGCAAATTTATCGTATCATACACAGTTTGTAGGAGGTCAAAGTGCGTATATATGCAGATTGCAGAGGGAAAAATTGAGTATATGGTATACACGATTTGCAGTGGAGAAAACCACACATGTCCTTGGGTTGCCAATTGGTTAATCATGTATCTAGTTTTCTAGGTAGGTACAAATCTATACAGGATGACAGGTGACATCAACAAGTTGTATAAGATATCTACAATAGATTCTTGGGTAGAGGAGACTTCCAGACTATTGTTGAGGTTTGGTATTTTGATTTGTATGATTATTGAAGGATAAGGTTGTCCTCATATTTGGTGACATTTTTGCTGAGATGTTTGGTTTTATCCTTAGTCTTGGTGATATTGAGAGGACTAGTTTTGTCCTCAGATTTGAAGGATTGGATAAAAATTACAGAACAAAATTATTGTGTCTCTTGTATTGATGATTCATCTTTGATCTTGTTTTTTCTGCTTCATCCATTTTCAGTGAACAATTTTAGTGTAAATTTTTTCAATGATAGTTAGATCACTAGGAAGCAATTTTCATATATGAAATTAGTCACATAGAGTTGCATGTGAAAATTGACACTTATTAGAGGATCAAGAATATCATTTTTTTGCAAGGGACTTAAAATTTATGTTCAAAATTCTATGGAAAAGTGTTTGGTTTACCAACATAACAAAGGAATGATGATCAAGAGCCCAAATATTTTAAAACCATTAGTCATACCAAGTCATTGTTGGGAATATGTTGGCATAGGGGTAGACCCAGGGTTCAATGCTACAACAACGCAACAACAAAACCCTAACTACCGGCCCTTTCGGCAACACCTGCGAAGCAGATGAAATCTCACCTGAGGTAGAGGCATGGGTGGTTGTAAAACTTAAGTGTATACAACCTTATCTGGGACATAGATATATGATTATAATACTTAACAGAGCACTTTAGCATCAATAGTTCATCGATATTCAACCAATAACTACTGCACAGATAGAATAGAGCATCACATCATTCACTCAGATCTGATGTATTTAAGCACTTTATCATAAACAGGCAGGTTATATCTAAAATATCAAGCACTAAGAACCTTCATATAGGTTAGACATAACATTATTACACATCATTAGCACAAATCATCAACAAATTTATCTATCTCTATCAAAGCACTTAGCAAGAGAAGTTATAAACACATCAAGACAAGCACAAAGGGGAACAACACAATGTTTACGTGGTTCACCCCCACCCTAGGGCTATGCTCACCAAATCTTCTTATTTATTGTATTCAGTCAATCGGTTACAAGCACAACGCCTAAAAACCCTACTTCTCCTAAGACAGGAGATTTGAGCACCTCGCTAGATCCTCCTTCCTTGCATTATAGCACAAAGCACTTCACAGCCTATTACAATACCTTTAACCTAGCTCTGCAAATCTCTCATAGTATGCACAGAGCATCTACAAACCATACTTGCACTTAACACTTATCTTATCATCCTCGCACCACATAGATCCCTTCCTCCCCTCTTACATAGCCTAAACATCTATTTATACATTACAAAATGGGCCTAAACATGGGTAAATTCATGGGCTGACATCCCATGCCTGTTACATAATCCCAAAAACCCAAAAAGGACCCAAAAAAGGGGCCGAGATATGTAATTTCTGCTTCGTCTTGCGCTCTTCCTTCAACAGGCTGTCGAAGTCCAAAAATTGGTCAAACTTGACCAGATCCCTCAAAACTTGGTCAAGGGCCAACAGGCCCCCAACACTCACCTGTGACTCGTCTCGAGTCACTCTGATGCAGGAAGTTCTACTTCGAACACTTCAAGATTGGCTTGAACTGATTCAACTTTCTTCTGTGCTACAAGTTCTTGTTCAACAAACTCTTGAATGAATGCATTATTCAGAGGTCCTTCCAGGCACTAATCTGTTGCGGTGCTAACCTGCTCCAGTTTTTCTCCTTGGCTCTTGACCTCTAAGAAAAAATGGTAAGCCTTCTCTTGCACAAGTCGGAGTCTCTGATTTACTTCCATAACTCTACTTTGGATAGTGTGGATCTACTGCTGGGCGGTTCACTACTCTTGATATCTCTTCATTCTCTCCACAACTGTCAGGGCTTTTAGTTGTGCCTATAGTGTTTTTGCATGCTTCTTCTCATCCTGGAGCTGTGATTTCAGTGCCTGCAACTCTGGGTTCTCGGTAAGTTTCAGATATATCTAGGCACTGCGATCAATGAATTTCTTACATTCTAAGGTAAGGGCCTTTAGCCTTTCAACTATGCTCCTGGAAGTTTCTTCTCTTTGGTACTTTACCTCCTGTGGGGTCTCGGGCACAGTGCATAGTTCTAGGTCTGTGATGTGTTGCTGCCGTTGCTGAATCACTTCTTCAAGTTGCGCTACTTGCTTCGTGACTTGATCCTCTGCCTTTACTTCTATGACAGTTTGTTGATAGGTGAAAATGACCTTCCATCAATTGGAATGACGAGTCCGGTCTGGGGTTGTCTAAGTAACCCAATCCGTTTGGTATAACTCGTCTTGGAAGGTTTAATGGCTCTATTGGCCAATCTAAGAATCCTAAAATAAACAAAAATAAAAGAAAAGAAATAGGTAACTAATTACTAAATATTACATATATGTACATATGTATATAATGTGACTGTAATAGGTGCATTTAAGATAAATATAGATAAATGTCATTTATATACATTATTTACATGCTACAAGTTTTAATCGAAACTTACGAAAATCGATGTGAAATGACTGCTTTCGAAGAAGCAGATAGAAATATTTTTTGATTTTCCTTTTATAAGTATTAAACTAATGAAGAAAATGTTATGAAATGAAAATGTACAGATACTCAAAAGAAAAACTTTACGTTCAAATTTCAGTGATAAACATATAGCAGAAAAATGAAATCGAGCTAACCTGTTATCGAGCTAATGATATGCATCCAAATATTTGTGCGATCTGAAAACATCTAACCACCTTGCCTAGGAGGGAAACTTGCACTGAACCTTAAGTCTGTTCTGAATAAATGCAGAATGATTATGTTGGCAATTAAATTTAAATAGTAGATAGAATGATATCAATAATCATTGTGATCTTATAATTGCAAGAAATTTCATTAAGAAAAATCTGTTGGCGAACATCCTTGCATTTAATCTATCAACAAGAATTAAAGGAGAAACCCTGTAATTGCAGCTAAATAGATGATCACAAAATTTATATCTGAAGCATTTTATGGACAACATTCATAAACGAATTATCCTAATAACATAATAAATGATGAAGACTAAAGCTATCAAAAATTTATTATGATATCAATATGAACATAAACTTAATGAAGACACCACCCACAAGAAGCTAAAGCTGAAATGAGTATTTTTGTTCCATTAAAGTCTGTTGATCAGAAGTCCATCTTCTGCCCCAGGTGAGAATTATTGATTACAAAAATTACAAGTATTTGAAGAGTTTAGAAAAAATAAATATCTTGTCTTGTGGGATAAGATTAAATCTCCAAAATGATTTGCTGATTACAAAATAGAGGGTGATAACCACTCCCTGTCACACTGTATCTCTCAAAACTAAAACAAACTTCTTTATGTTTACAAAAGATGTGCCAAATGAGCTCAGAAATAGTCCATAACATGAGATCACCACCAATTACTTGATACCTGAAAAAAAAAATGAAAATAAGAGAGTTTAGATATCGTTGTAACCAATAATTTCCACAAATTTGAATGAAGATAAAGTAGCTATAGAATCAATTGATTCTATAGCTAGTTCTATTTTAACAACAAAAATCAAATTAAATCTATATAATTAAAAAAAAAATGAATAAAATAAAACTAAGGCAATCAATCAAATCTTTACCTCTTAACTTCATGCTAAATTTGATTCATAGGATCTCAGAATTAATTATTGCTGTAACACTCTCAACATTCTTTACTATTATGTTCCCAGTCATTTTCAAATGCTTGCCTTGCCTTTGAACAATGGACTTTAGCCTATAATTTTCATCCTTTAGCGAGTCGATCTGAATAGTGAGGGTTTTGATTTGCGATTGCAGAGTAGGTATGTCTGTATAATATTTATCGATCCAAAACAGACAAACTTCACACCGTGAATATATGATAGATGTTTGAGAATGTCCAAAACCATGTGTCAGAAGTTCTCCACTATTTCCTACGGGTTTCTTATCAAGATTGATACCTGGAAATCCTTGACTATGCTTCAGGCAGGGTGGCAAATTATCTACGAAATTATAATCTTGGCTGAGATCTAGTTTGAGGCAAGAAGGGTCTTCTTCGGCCAAGAATCTCTCGATCTCAGAATCAGATCTCTCATGGACCTCGATTGTTTTGATCGATCTCACATGAGAGTTCGATTTATTTCGTAGGGTTCTTGATATTAACCTACCTACCCTTTTATTTTTAAACCCTATATCCATGTCACCCTTAGACGGTTTGTATGAAGGCCTGTTTGTGTTCTTAGGAGAGGTGTTAGGATAGGCATGTTTTTCATGGCCATGCAATTCAAAGTATGTCGGCTCAACATTTGTTTGCTCAGGCATAGGCTCATTGAGGATGGTTGTAACACAGGGTTCTCTAGATGAAGGAATTGCTCTGTCAGTGGCAGAGACTATGGTTTCTTCCATCATGGGCTTATCAACCTCTACAGTACTGGGTGTAACAAAACCATTTTGGATTAGGAAGGTGTCCCAATTATCATTTTGCAACTTTAGTCGATGAACTAACAATATCTTTATCAAACCGTGATGAAACAGACTAGAATTTAAACGCTATCTCTTATACCTTTTTGCCATCTTATACAGGATTCTCAATAAATAATAGGGAATATTTAACTAAAACCTGATGAAATTCATCAGCAAACATATGTGATACCGAAAAACAAGACGAAAGCGACCCTCGCATGTCACAAATTGTCTCAGAATTGCTAGCAAACCATGCCACCAAGTTTTCAACAAGGATACATGCATACCTTTATCACAACAGATGATTTTCCTAGAGGTGAAGAACAGGCTCCACGATACCTCCTCAACCTTGGCATTTTTAAACCACTTCTGTCCGCTAAGTGGAGGACCTGTTGCTTGGCATAAAAATTCCTCTTTGACCTCGACCTGAATCACTCCTACCTTGGCTCGACAACCATCAAAAGAAAGGGCAAAGTCCAGAGCAGTTTGGAAGTTAAAACCCTGAAATTTCTCAAGAAATTCAAGCCAGCCTTGACCCTTAAGGTCCTCCTTTGAATCATCACACATGAGCAGGGTTTGTGAGCCATTGGGTTCAATCCTTATGACCGGGGCCATGAGGGTTCGGAAGGCAGATAGAAAAACACAGTGAGTATGGAAGGTTTCTAGGACAGAGAAGACCAGAGCGAAATCTCAAACCCAAAACTCATTAATACCCTAGTGCGTATGAAAAGAGGTTCTGCAATACAAAATGAAAGAAGTTTTGTAAAATAAGTGCCAAGAGTACATACAAAACCTGAGACTTATCTCAAAATGATGTGCTTATCGTTGTTAGGCTGCCACCTCCCACAGGGTATAGGCCATGACCAGGTTCATTCAAAATTTATCATTGCGCAACAAGGTGGAGTTGGTTTATAAAGTTTAGGAGAGGAAAATTTTTGTGAACCAAAGTGTAGTGACAAGAATAGGTCTTACCAAGAGCCACAAAGATATATAACATAATTTAATTTCAATGGATTCTTGGTGTTTCAAACAACAATTCAAAGCACACTTCACAATCGATGAGCCTGTTTAAAGCAATAAACAAGATGAACTTCACAGCAAAAAAAAAATCCTTTATTAAAAAAAAACTGTAGAGACATCTACCTTTCATAAACCTTAGATAAAATGGTAATACAATCATAAGTTTTAATGATTCGTTCATGCTTTCAGTCATGAACGAAGCATGAAAATGAATAAAGGAAAACACTAGGAATGACCAAAACATCACATTCACAGTTTCAGAAATTGCTTATGAAAAGAAATAACCATATGACCACGGGTAGGAAGCTACATAATTTATTATTCAATGATTTAAAAGGTGAAAATATGTAGGGCTACCAACAATGGTGACTTGTTGGGAGAAGAAGTTATCTCTGTATCACCAACAAGTTCAGGTTAGAAATATTAGAATGATTTCAGATCAAAAAACAACTGAAAGAAATTAAGCATCTTGACAATCATTATGTGGTCTAGCTTTAGACATCTTTCGTTAAAAATTAAATCTGATGATAGACTTCACAAATTAGAGCCACAATGTTTAAGTTATTGGCTCCAATGCCGCTGACAGGGCCACTGCTGCCAGCAGGCGTCCATAGCCTCGGGAGGGATGTTAATTAACCCACTCTAACGCCTTTATCCTGTCCAAGAAATTTCAATTCAGAATGAAGGATGCTTATGATTAAAATTTATACCTGATAATTTTCTCTAACCTGACATCGCTTCGCTGCCAACGGGCCCATTCAATACCCCGACGAAGTTGTCTTGGCATCATGCATGCATTTACCTGGTAGATCTGTCCAGTGTTCTGATGGGTTTACAAACACTTCCCACAACTCTTGAGAATTTTTTCATAATATGATATAAATTTAAAAACATTCATAAGAGCAAGGTGACACTGAAAATTCCAGTTTTTACAAGAATTGTTATTTTCCATCCTTTTAATTTTTGCTTGCTAACCTTCATCATGGTCTGAAAATAGTTCACTAATGAAACTAATTTTCGAGGATAGGAAAGTATTCTTGAGTCGCTTTCTTAAAAGCAGGGGCAGTGTAAAGAGATTTTTAATAATAGTCGTGTCTTCTCTCAAATGCAAATTGAAACCAAAAATCAATTCTGAATAAAAAACCATCTTTAACTAGTCTACGTTTTTAGGGAAACACAACAGTTGATGCTCCGACAATCCTTGACAGTTGTTTTAAGATGAAGCATTATGTTCTCCTTTTTTGAACTAAACTGTAATACAAGCATGTTTGACCCAGAAAGCCAATAAACAAACAAAAAAATAAAAAGGAAAAAAAAAATGGAAAGCAAAAGGTGTATCTAGGATTTGTCAGGCGAAATACCTTTTGAGAGCTTGGCCATTCACTGGGAAGGTGTCTGGCTGTCCCTCTAAATTCTGCAAGTGGAAAGAATTGGGAACTAGTTTTTTAGCGATTAAGAAAGGTCCCAACCACAGGTTCTGGAATTTGGTATGTTCCCCTTTCCCCTCATGAGGTTTATCCCACTTGAGGACAAGATCATTTACCTCAAAATTCTTGTCCGAGGCATAACTTGAATCAGACCAGATTTTGACAATATGTTGATGCTGATCTGGTTTTTCTTTCACTTGGGCTCTTACCTCTTCTAACTTCAACAAAGAATTAATCCGACTTTCCAGGGGAGGTCAATCTTCTTCCTAAACTTTCAACGATAGTTGTAGAGAGGGAAGCAAAACATGCGGAGGAAGAATTGCTTCCCTTCCGTAAATGAGAAAGAAGGGGGAATTACCAACAACGGTTTTCAGAGTCACCCTATCAGCCCATTTTGCATTGAATAGTGCGTTGTGCTAGTTTTTGTGGTTTTTGAAAACTGTCCTCTTGATGATCTTCATCAGGATTTTGTTTGTCGATTCTACTAAATCATTTCCTTGAGGGTAATAGCTGGAAAAATATTTTAGTTTTATCCCTTTTTCTAAAGCAAAGACACTCATATCAAGGGATGAAAAATAGGAAGCATTATAAAAAACTAGACATTCAGGAATACCGAATCAAGTAATGATGTTTGAATTAAGGAAATATATTACCTAACTGGTGTTTACCACTTTTAATGGTGCAGCCTCGGACCATCTGGTAAAATAGTCCGTCATTGTAATGATGTATTTATGCTGCTGTGAGGAGGTGGGGTTAATTGGGCCAATGATGTCAAGACCCCATTGCTGAAAAGGGAAATCCACCGAGACAGGTTGCAACGAGAATTCCACCTTTTGTACTCATCCAAAAGCCTTTTGGCAGATTATGCATTTGCAACATAATGTATGGGAATCTTTGAATAGCGTGGGCCAATAATACCTTGCTCTTAATACTTTGTGAAAAGTAGTGTCTCCACCGAAGTGCCCACCAACTTCTCCTGCATGCAATTCAAATAACACTTTATCTGCTTCATTTCTTTTTAGACAACGCATAAGGATTTCATCAAAATTTTTGCGAAATAATATACCATTCACCAGCTGGAAAGGTGCAGATTTTAGTCTTAATGCTCTTCTCTTTTTTGGATCAATATGACGAGGAGCTGAACCGTGTGTTAGATAAAACTTAATGTCATCAAACCAAAAATTAGCAGGATCTTGTGCACAACATATTTGACTTTGATTATGTTGATCTTCAGTTAACACATCAGTTTGACTTTGTTGTTCTTCAACTAAATCAACGACTAATTTACATAGACCTTGGCCTCTAACAATTTGCGCAGGGGTGATCTCGAGGTCATACTCTTGTAAGGATTTCAACCAGTTTGTCCATTTTTCACCTAGTTCTTTCTGTACTAACAAATTTATAACAACAGGGTAAGGCATAATGACTTTAGTTCTAGATTTTAGTATATATGATAAAAAATGTTTTACCTCTTTAAAAATAGCGTAAGCCTGCTGATCAACAGCTGGATAATTAAGCTCTGCTCCCTTGAAGGCTAAGCTCATAAAGGCAATGGGAATTTCGTTGTTTTCAACATTTTTTGGGTTAGCACAATGGCATAAGATCGATCAGAGGAGAACGTGTAAAGAGTGAAATCTTGTGAAAAGTCAGGGCTCATTAGGGATAGAACCTCCACTATGGATTTTTTGATTGAATCAAAAGCTTGACTTTCTTTTGGTTCCCAATGATATTGCACATCCTTTTTTATTAAGTTTTACAATGGCCTCACCATTTCCAAGAAACTCGGGACAAACCTTTTGACAAAATTTATTTGACCTAGAAAAGATTGCATAGATTTTTTGGAAGAGGGGGGAGGAAGCTTTGAAATGACTTGAGTTCTTTCAGGATCAATGATCATCCCTTCATTGGATACTATGAATCCGAGCAGCTTTCCTTGTTCCACTACAAAGACAATTTTTTTAGGATTTAGAGAGATGTCGTACTTACGACATCGTTGTAAAAAAGATCTCAGATGGGCTAAATGATCCTTCTTATTTTTGGAGAAAATAGTGACGTCATCGAGATAGACTACTATAGATTGATTGATTGGACCACGAAAAATGATATCCATCGCTCTCTGGAAAGTGGCCCCGGAATTTATAAGCCCAAAAGGCATCTTTCTATAGGCATAAGTACCCCATGGAGTATGGAAAATGGTTTTCAGCTGGTCTGGGGGAGACATGAGGACCTGGTTGTACCTTGAAAAACTGTCTAGTAGTGACAATCTTTCAGAACTGGATACCTGCTGGAGAATTTGTTCTATCGTAGGAACAGGGTAATTGTCTTTTTCAAACGCTCGGTTTAAGTTCCGAAAATCGACACAGAGTCGAATTTCACCACTTTTCTTCCTCACATGGACAAGGTTAGAAACCCACAGTGTCTGTCTTACTGGGAAGATTATCTTTGCATTCAATAGTTTGTTTAGTTCTTTCTTGACCGCTGGTTCAAGTTTGGGGTGCATCTTTCTCAACTTTTGTTGAAAAGGTTGAGTCTGGGGTTTCATGGAGATAATGTGTTGTATAATGTTAGGGTCAAACATTTTTAGATCATCATATGTCTAAGCAAAGACATCCTTAAATTCTTTAAATAGTTTTATAAAGGTTGATTTCTCTTGCTCGGAACATCCCATTCCCAAATTGATGCATTGTGGATTATCTTTAGTTCCTAGATTTACCTTTTCATGGGTCAAGGAAGAACTATTCATTTTACAATTTACCGATTTTTTGAATTTGTCATGCAAATCATAAAACTTTTCTAATCATACCACCGATTTCGAGATAGAATTTACCAGATCTGATGTTGATTCGTGAGATCTTGGGTCCGATATTACCATAAAATTGTGGAGGTCTTCATCGTGGGTGCCTTCATCGATAACTGCACCTCAAAAAGTGTCTTTCATGTGCAGGAAACTGCTGATCTGTTGATCATCATAGAACACTCTCTAGTGAGTGATGTTGTTTGGAACTGATGGTCTGAACAACAACTCAATCGAAAATGCGTTCGGAGAAAGGCCTTCTGCGGAAAAATGTTTGGAAGCAATGTTAGCTAACAAGTCAGCCTCATAATTGTTTAATCTTGGAATGGATTTAATGTTAAATGAATAAAATTTGTGCATTAGATTTCATACCTCAGCTTGATAACTTTTCAGTGGTGGTGATAGGAAATGAATGGAATTTCTTACCTGTTTGACCACAATTTCTGAATCGCCAAATACCATTAAATTATGTACTTTCAAATCTAGTGCCTTTCTGATTCCTTGCAAAAGTGCCTCGTATTCAGCAGTGTTGTTTGTGCATTCAAATTCTAATCGGCAAGCAATCAAAGTTTTGTTACCTGCTGGGTCAATGAGCACACATCCTGCACCAGATCCTTCTTTAGATTTGGATCCATCGAAGTAGAGAGACCATATGTGAGCTTCATCGACCGTATTAGACACATTAGGTAGAACTTCCAACTATGTGTATGTCATGAGTTTCGACTGTTGTTCCAGGTCAGTGATGATAGAAGTTTTTTCCATGAAATTTCTAAAAACGATTTTCATTCCATGCATTTCAGGTGAATTAGCATAAGCAGTAAATGGTTCATTAACATCATTTAAATCCGTCACAGTAAGCTTGAGGTAATGCTCACGATTGATCATGATTCTGTTAGGCTTCCCATTCTTTGGCAACCACAAATGGGACCAGTCTATCACAAAGTAGTCATGCAACTGTTCGAACCAATCCCTGCTTAAAAATAATCCATATACTTCAGGGATGTCAACGACAATGATATCAATAATCTGGTGAACCTTATGATTAGAGGATAGCCTAACAAAGACATTTTTTAATTCACCTATTACCTTAACACTGGTCCTATCGAGCTGAATAATTTTCAGACTGGAAGGTTGAACTTCAGCATTGATTTTTTGGAAGATAGACTAGGGCATCACATTTGATGATGCGCCAAAATCTATCATGCAGTTATGTACATTTCTATTGAAAATTTCAAAAGTCAATAAAAAAGGTGGGACATTTTTGCAAGTATTAACAACAGAACTTTGTTGGTTTTTAGTCGTTGTCCCTTGAATTACTTTATCTACATTTGATACACTTTTTACTGCAAGGTCTCTTTTATCCAAGGGTTTTGATGTTGTTTTAGTAGGGGCCTTTTGAGGTGTTTTAGGGCTGATTTCTGCAATTTTCTTGTTGTTCAGATTGTTGTTTGTGCTGTTTTCTGCAATGTTCTGAGGCATCTTTTGCATAAGAAAAAGAAATTTCAATAGTTCATAAATATACATATTAGCCCTAAGTTTCTTTAGGTCTTCAATCAAATCGTATTCTAAACTTGGGGTTGCTGAATTCTGTTTAGTTTCAGTTTTCTTAAACTATTTTTGCGGTGCATTAGTTCCAATTTCAGAAGAGCGTTTATTCTGGGTTTTGCTTCTAGTATTGTAAGGATGGACAGTTTCAAAATTGGTCTGAAATATACTGTCAGAAAAATGCTCAAAGATATTGGGAGACGATTCATCTTCTTCGACTGTTTCTTCTTCAACCACATCTTCAGAAATCTCAGGGGGAACTAAGTTATCATGTCCTTCAAGGATTGTCTGTATAGCATATTGTAGGCTTTCGAGGTTCAGGCCTTCAGAATTTAGGTTTGGTCGGTTTGAGGGAAAAGGTTTTCTAAAAGGGGGTTTGTAATTCCCTTTGCTTGAATATGCTTCTTCAGCTGATCTCCTTAAGTCTACAACTTGATTTGACAATTTTTGGATGACCTTTTGTAAACTTTCTAGATCTGAACTCTCTGATTGAGTTTTGGTTTGGGGAGGTCTAGGAAGAATTTCTATCTTCTGCTTAGAAGATGGGGTAATCTCTGCCTCATTACTAAGATTATATTTTAGGCTTAGAATATCTTTCTCGATTTGGCTTGCTTCCTCGAAGGCTTCCGATAACGTTTCCTTCTTAGACCTTTTTACCCAAATTGCTATATTCTGGTGTAGGAATTTGGTGTAATATGCGACAATAAGATTTTTAGTGGGCATTGAATTAATGGGGATTTGATTTTTTAATGTGAGGAACCTTTGATTAAAATCTTTTATTTTTTCCTGAGGGTTCATCTTTAAGCTGAAGAGTTCCATGACTAAGACTTCGGGAGATTTATCATCTCCAAATTTCTCGAGGAAACAAGACTTGAATTTGTCCCAAGATACAATGGTGTGGGGTTGTTTGGAAAAATACCACGTAGAGGTATTGCCTTCAAACGTATAAGGAAAAAGTCTACATACTACATCTTCATGTTCTATGCTTCGGAGTCTAATGGCTAGCATGAATATTTTTATGTGATCCTCGACGATTTTCTTAGAGTCTAGATTGAATTTAGGGAGCCATTTCTCTGGATGTTTAGGCAAAGGGTGTTGGGGTCCAGGTATGGCCACAAAATCTTGATCGAGCCAGGGTCTGGTGGGATTGTTTTGATTTTCCATGGGCGTAGGTGGTGTCGAAGGCTGAGATGAAGAACTACCTTCGTCGGATGACTCTTCTCCCAAAGAGGAAGGAGATGAAGGAGGTGGTGAAGGTGGGATACCAGATCCTTCGGCTGTAGGAGTGAGGATGCGATCTGGATCTATAGGGTTTATGAGCAGACCAGTGCCTTCAAGTTTCTCTCTGATATCAGAGAAATCTAAAGTTTGATTCAGTGGTCGACCCGGTTGTTTGATATGGTCCAAAGCACTGTGTGTCCTTAGAAGTGACTGACGAACAATTTCTTGTACGTCAGACCTTGGAGGGTTTGGTGTTACTGGCTCGGCAGTAATCTGTGGATTTTCGTTTGAGGTGGTTGGTGTTTGAGAAGTAACGTTGTCATCAGAACGACTTCTTGTGGGGGAGAATTCTTGCGACCTCCATGTGCCATCAATCATGTTCAGTCTCTCCTTTTAGCGCCATTTGTTGATGGGAGAAAATGACCTTCTGTCAATTGGAAGGACGAGTCCGGTCCGGGGTTGTCTAAGTAACCCAAGCCGTTTGGTATAAGCCAATCTAAGAATCCTAAAAGAAACAAAAATAAAAGAAAAGAAATAGGTAACTAATCACTAAATATTACATATATGTACATGTGTATATAATGTGACTATAATGGGTGTATTTAAGATAAAGATAGATAACTGTCATTTATATACATTATTTACAGGCTACAAGTTTTAATCGAAACTTACAAAAATTGATGTGAAAATGACTACTTTCGAAGAAGCAGATATAAATATTTTTTGATTTTCCTTTTGTAAGTCTTAAACTAATGAAGAAAATGTTATGAAATGAAAACATACAGAGAGTCAAAAGCCAAACTTTACGTTCAAATTTTAGTGATAAACAAATAACAGAAAAATGAAATTGAGCTAACATGTTATCGAGCTAATGATATGTATCCAAATATCTGTGCGATCTGAAAACATCTAACCATCTTGCCCAGAAGGGAAACCTGCACTGAACCTTAAGTCTGTTCTGAATAAATGCAAAACAATTATGTTGGAAATTAAATTTAAATAACAGATAGAATGATATCAATAATCATTGTGATCTTATAATTGCAAGAAATTGCATTAAGAAAAATTTGTTGGTGAACATCCTTGCATTTAATCTATCAACATGAATTAAAGGAGAAACCCTGTAATTGAAGCTAAATAGATGATCACAAAATTTATATCTGAAGCATTTTATGGACAACATTCATAAATGAATTATCCTAATAACATAATAAATGATGAAGATTAAAGATATCAAAAACTTATTATGATATCAAGATGAACAAAAATTTAATGAAGACACCACCCACAAGAATCTAAAGCCGAAATGAGTATTGTTGTTCCATTAAAGTCTGTTGATCAAAATTCCATCTTCTGCCCCAGGTGAGGATTCTTGATTACAAAAATTACAAGTATTTAAAGAGTTTAGAAAAGCTAAATATCTTATCTTGTGGGATAAGATTAAATCTCCAAAATGATTTGTTGATTACAAAATAGAAGGTGATAACTACTCACTATCACACTGTATCTATCATAACTAAAAAAAACTTCTTTCTGTTTACAAAAGATGTGCCAAATGAGCTTATAAATAGTCCATAACATGAGATCACCACCAATTACTTGATATCCTGAAAAAAAAAAAATGAAAATAAAAGAATTTAGATATCATTATAACCAATAATTTCCACAAATTCAAATGAAGATAAATTGGCTACATAATCAATTGATTCTGTAGTTAGTTCTATTTTAACAACAAAAATCAAATTAAATCTATATAATTAAAAAAAAAATGAATAAAATAAAACTAAGGCAATCAATCAAATCTTTACCTCATAACTGCATGTTAAATTTGATTCACAGGATCTCAAAATTAACTACTGCTGTAACACTCTCAACATTCTTTACTATTATGTTCCCTGTCATTTTCAAATGCTTGCCTTGCCTTTGAACAATGGACTTTAGCCTATGATTTTCATTCTTTAGCGAGTCGATATGAATAGTGAGGGTTTTGATTTTCGATTGCAGAGTAGGTATGTCTGTATAATATTTATCGATCCAAAACAAACAAACTTCACACCGTGAATCTGTGATATCTGTTTGAGAATTTCCACGACCATGTGTCAGAACTTTTCCACTGTTGCCTATGGGCTTCTTATCAAGCTTGATACCTAGAAATCCTTGACTGTGCTTCAGGCAGGGTGGAAAATTATCTACGAAATTATAAGCCTGGCCGAGATCTGGTTTGAGGCAAGGAGGGTCTTCTTCGGCCAAGAATATATTGATCTCATAATTAGAGCTCTCATGGACCTCGATCGTTTTGATCGAGCTCACATGAGAGTTTGATTTATTTCATAGGCTTCTTGAGATTAACCTACCTGCCCTTTTATTTTTAAACCCTATATCCATGTCACCCTTAGACGGTTTGTATGAAGGCCTGTTTGCGTTCTTAGTAGAGGTGTTAGGATAGGTGTGTTGTTCATGGCCATGCAATTCAAAGGTTGTCAGCTCAACATCTGTTTTCTCGGGCATAGGCTCATTGAGGATGGTTGTAACACAAACTTATTTAGATGAAGAAACTACTCTGTCAATGGAATAGACTATGGATTCTTCCATCATGGGCTTATAAACCTCTACAGTACTGGGTGTAATGAAACCATTTCATATTAGAAAGGAGTCCCAATTATCATTTTGAAACTTTAGTTGATGAACTAACAATATCTTTATCAAACTGTGATGAAACAAACTGGAATTTAAATGTTGTCTCTTATACCTTTTCGCCATCTTATACAGGCTTCTCAATAAATAATAGGGCATATTTAACTAAAACCCGATGAAATTCATCAACAAACGTATGTGATATAGGAAAATAAAACTAAAGCGACCCTCGCATGTCACGAATTGTCTCAGGATTTCTAGCAAACCATTCCACCAAGTTTGCAACAAGGATACAAGCATACCTTTATCACAATAGTTTAGTTTCCTAGAGGTGAAGAACAGGCTCCACAGTACCTCCTCGACCTTGGTGTTTTTAAACCACTTTTGTCCGCTAAGTGGAACACCTGTCGCTTGGCATAAAAATTCCTTTGTGAACTCGACCTGAATGTCTCCTACCTTGGCTCGACATCCATCAAAATAAAGGGCAAATTCCTGAGTGGTTTGCAAGTTAAAACCATGAAATTTCTTAAGAAATGTGAGCCAGCCTTGACCCTTAAGGTCATCCCTTGAATCATCACACATGAGCAAGGTTTGTGAGCCATTGGGTTCAATCCTTATGACCAGGGCCATGAGGGTTCGAAAGGCAGACAAAAAAACACAGTGAGTATGGAAGGTTTCTAGGACAGAGAAGACCAGAACGAAATCTCAGACCCAAAACTCATCAATACCCTAGCGCATATGAAAAGAGGTTCTGCAATACAAAATGAAAGGCATTTTGTGAAATAAGTTCCAAGAGTACATACAAAACCCGAGACTTAGCTCGAAATTATGGGCTATCATTGTCGGACTGCCACCTCCCATAGGGTACAGGCCACGACCAGGTTCTTTCAAAATTTATCATTGCACAACAAGGTGGAGTTGGTTTCTAAATTTTAGGAGAGGAAATGTTTTGTGAACCAAAGTGTAGTGACAAGAATAGGTCTTACCGAGAGCCACAAAGATATATAGCATAATTTAATTTCAATGGATCCTTGGTGTTTCAAACAACAATTAATTCAAATCACACTTCACAATCGATGAGCCTGTTTAAAGCAATAAACAAGATGAGCTTCACAGCAAAAAAAAAAGCCTTTATTAAGAAAGAACTATAGAGACATCTACATTTCATAAACCTTAGATAAAATGGTAATACAATCATAAGTTTTAATGCTTCATTCATGCTTTCAGTCATGAACGAAGCATGAAAACGAAGAAAGGAAAACACTAGGAATAACCAAAACATCACATTCACAGCTTCAAAAATTGCTTATGAAAAGCAATAACCATATGACCATGGGTAGGCAGCTACATAATTATTATTTGATGCTTTAAAAGGTGAAAATATGTAGGGCTACCAACACAGTCATAGAGCATTTTTCTCTATTGACCGCTTCCTTCACTTTGAGTTTCTCGGCGAGCAACCGTTCCTTGCCTTGCTACAATTGTTCCTTTTCTGCATCGAATTTCACTTAGAGAGCACTATTTTCCTGTTCGATAGCTCGATGTTGTTCTACAAGTACTCCCTGTACTTGTACCAAAGCCTGGGTGGCTTGCGTTGTTTCCTCTTGTGTTCGTCGAAGGTGAGCTTTGACTGTATCAGCGAGCCAGTGGAGTTGGGTTGGCTCATCTCTCAGTTTCGTTGTTCTTAGTGGCAGAGCCGCAGTGGAGACTGTGCAGCTAGACTGCAGTGCCTACTACACCCCTTGGAGTTCGACCTCAATTCTATTGTACATCTCCTCCTTCTTAGCTTCTTAATTCTTTTCTATTTTCAACAAAGCATCATTTAGGGCTGCTATGATGAAATTGAAATCATCAGAGATCAGGATGGTCTGCATATTAGTTATAGGGGATTTTGATCTCTTCCAGGAGGAAGGTTTCGAGGGGGAAACCTTCCTTTTCTTAGAGGGGTCATCCTCATCTCTGGGTAGTGTTACTTCACCTTTCCTCTATTCATCTTCTGTGCCATCTATCTCTTCACCATCACCACCTTGCTCTGATGACATAGAAGCAGTCTTCGCTGAGGCACTGCTTAAATCTTATACTTCGTCAGTCTTCTTTGTTTTTCTAGGTCTGGGTGTATCCTGCGCAGCTTTTGGGCTGTCGATATCGGATATCTCCACAGGGTCTGCTGGAATAGGGAGGTTAGCAGACCATTCCTTAGTAATATCCTCTAAGTCCTCCTTCATCAGCTTATAGTAGGATTGAAGTTGTTGCTTGTGCTTGTCGGCTCACGCTGTGATATAAATGAAATGCTGATCAGCGGTGAACTTCATCAAAGGCTTGAATCAGTGTATATTGTTCGACGTCATGCGAGGCTCATATTGTATGGATATCTTCAGCTGATTGTAGTAT
>JASDQU010948390.1:32854-45409 GCA_032191745.1 Picea mariana
TCATAATTCTTCTTTCCTTCCCTTTGAGTTGCAAACTTTGACTTGTTCTTCAATGGAACTGATCCACCAATGGCTGCCTTCCAAATAGCTGCTCCCATTATTTTCAAATACACTCTCATCTCTATTCTCCAAGTAGAATAGTTTTCCTCATCAAGGATTGGTATTTAATCATCCATTTGTGTTTCTATGGATCTACTTAAATATTTTTAAGGCTTGTAGTGAAGGCCGACTCTGATACCAATTGTTGGACACACTGACTACACTGAGAGGGGTGGGGGGGGTGAACAGTGTAGGGCTCTTTTTCCCAAAATTCCTTAGTTAACAATCACCATTAAATAATTATTCATTCCTGACATTTATAACTAGTTAAATTTCAACACATATCAAAAACATATATCAACAATATATCATCAACAAGTCATCACCACAAGGAATACAAAGAACACAAGATGTATGTACAATTTTCTTTTTATTACGGGCTATAATCCTTGAGGTTTTTCAACAACAATTGAATAGAGTACAACTCTACAAGAGCACTAGATATATAATTCAAGACCCATCTTACACCCTCAACAACAACTGATACGAGGCAACAATCCTCAACATATATCAATTTGTACCATAAACAAGTGCATCAACCATGCACCAACATGTGCCAAACAACGAATAATCAACCTGTACAATAAACAAGTGCATCCAACCATGTACCAAGTATATACCAATCATGTGTCAACTTCTAATAAACAATGAATCATCAATATTTACCAACATCATCAACTATACACCTCATGTATGTGCCAATTCATTAACTGCTTGTCTCAACCATGACAAGTTTTGGATTAGTCAACAACCCTAACTTGAAATAATCATAACTTTGTACTTGTAATGAATAAATATCTGAAACTGATAAAAAATTTTCTTCAGTGTGTTTAATGCAATTCCTTCAGGTGTCACTACTTGGAACCTCTCAGAAAAGTCGTTACAGCAAAAATGGCATACCTTGCTGAATTCTAGATTATTCTATATAGCGACCTTGTAGAGCGTGCCCCGCACAAAATTTTTGTTGAATCGATCTGAAACTATTACACAACATAATAAAAAATGTAATATAACCAAAAAAAGTGTTCTCACTAAATTTGGATCTGTTATGAATAAGTTATGATGTTTTTACCTGAAGCACCTATTTTAGACTAGTTTCGGGACTAGCCACAAACCCTATTTTCCACGGAGTGTATCTCAAACAATACAACGAATCACAAGATGATTTTTTTAACACAGATACTTGGATATGTTTCCTCAATGTCATATCAAGATCATGGTCAGAATCATTATAGAAAAAAAATTATTGCGAAAATGGTGAGATGACCTGTAAATAATATACCTTAGAAAGAATCATGAAAGTAATTTATCCTCCCTTGAATTCTGACCCTCTTTTCTTTACCTTCCCTCTGAAATTAGTCCTATATATCATTTGGTTACCTCATTCACCTATATATCTTCAATATGCGCAAGTGTTCCACACCAAAAATGCTCAAGAAGCTCTCACAAGAAGCTCTCCATCAATACTCCAAAAAATATTCTCACAATAAGCTCTCCATTGATCCACAAAAGGATGATCTATAAGAGACCATTGCTATATTATTTATACTTTAATCCTCTAGGTCACTTAACCCATTTTTAGGTCACTTAACCCATTTCTAGGTCACTTAATCTATTTTCCTTATTTGAGGGTTAACCACTTTCCATAAATGGAAAATTCTCCAATACTTTATCATTTAAATATTCCTTCTTGATTTTGTCACCTTACTTTATCATTTCTTGATTTTGTCACTTCTCTTTATTATTTAAATAATCCACCTTGACTTTGCCACTTTACTTTATCATTTAAATAATGATTTCTTCTTTTAGGTCACTTGGACTTCTTTGACCTTGGGGGCTTCAAGCCTTCATGTGGGGGTCCTTCATCTTCGTAAGGCCATAACTCTAAAACCATGAGGAGTTATGTGACATTCCACATACCACCGGAAATGTCATGACAAGGACTATTCATCTAGGATAGTTTCACTAACAATTTCCTTGATCTTCATCTCATTATTCCACATACAAGCATGGGTCCTCCAACCATTCTTCTAGGATAACTCAATCCGCAAAGCATCTTCCCGTGAGAGTTTTCACCATAAGAGGACCACTTTGAAGTTCATCCATTTGTGAAATTTATTAATCATGATAAGACAATAATGAGTCATCTATACATTTTTCCAAAAATGCATCATATACTAACGAAACCACATCGATCTATCTTCATGATGTATCAATGAAAACTCATTGGTCCATCTTCATCATATCAATGAAACCTCATTGATCCATCTTCATCTATGCTTTCTTATCAAGGATAATACATATTACATTACATCAATCATCAATCAATCAATCCTTTGACATCAATCAATCACTTGACATCAATCAATCAAACCATTGGCATCAATGACAACATGATTCAACAAAAGTGACAGGCCGGCCCAGACATAATTGTAGGTTGGATAGACCACTATTTATAAGAGAGGCAAGTGCCTCATTTGGACGCATACACACCTAGCTCCATAGTGTGCAAGTGTTGGAGGAGAAGCTGTTGCAACTGGGGGTGATGTAAAAGAGCGTTTTTGGTCTATCTCTTGGTATTTCTTGGTCAAGTGGTGTGCTACTCTTTGTATGGAAGAAGTAGAGGAGGATCTTCTGTTTGGTATTTGGTCTATTTATGTTGAGGAAGTTTTGTTGGGTTTTCTTCCCCATGAGGGTTTCCCAGGATAATTTGTGTGTCTATTGTTTTTGTGATTGCCTTTCTTTCAGTGATCTTATTTATGCAATTAGTGTACTAAATCATTATAATAATAAAGAATAATTGTGACTGCTAGTTGTATAAGTAAAACTTCAACAGTGCATAGACTAATTAAGTATACATATTTTTGTGGAATTTCACCCTATTAAAGTATAGTAGCCACAACATTCATGGAAAAAATTCAAAATATACATATAAATTGAAATATTATTGTGAGTGATAGAGATCCAATTTCACTTATAATTTTTGACGTGACTTGTTTCTTGTTTGGATACTCAATTAGATCACAACTCATCTTACCATCCCCAATATGATGGGAAAAATAATATTGTGAATAAATTTATAGAAGGTTATGCTAATTTCTTTTCCTTTGATAAATGGTGACTAGGTCAAATGGTTACCCTTGGCAGAATGGTGGTATGACACTTCTTTTTATACCTCATCCAAAATGTCTTCATTTATGGAAATGTATGGGTATCATCTTCTATCCATAATATTACCCTTGAGAGAGAAACCTAAGACTCAAGTAGTGGAGGATCACATCAAGAACTTGAAAGAGGGTCTCCAACTAATGAACCCCAATTTGGTGATAACACAAAATAAGATGAAACATGTTGATCAACATTATAATGAAAGGCACTTTGAAGTTGAGGATTGGATATTTCCAAGGCTACACAAATGCAAACATATTTCCATCAAGCAACGAAATAAGGACTACAAGTTATTAACTGAGTACTATGGTCTCCATAAGGTGTTGTAGAGGATTGGTAGTATGTCTTATAGATTGAAGTTTCTCCAGTCTCCATGTGTATATCCAATCTTCCATGTTTTTTTCTTGGTAATTTGTGAAAAAATCCTAGTTCAAGCTATCTTTCCAAAGCTTGATTAAGAGAGAAAAATCATACTAGAGTGTGAAAAAATGCTTGAAACACAAATAAAGAAACTATGGAACTATTACCCCCTAGCCTAGGGGTAACTAAGGAGATGATGTCTCGAGGCCCACAGGTAGAAGACATGGAGTGCTGATAGACAACTGACTAGCTGAGCCCACATTGAGAAGACATAGCCCCCTCCTCTCCACCACACATCATCATTTATCATCAACAACATAGCAACATCCTTCACACTAGCTTGGTCCATAGATCAAAACAAGTCTTACTTCATGAGGTAATGAGTCAAGTCTTGTGGTAAGTGTCACTTTAATAATTGAAGCATTTGAGCATGTTGCAAAAGGGTCCTTTCTTGATTATGAAAAAAATTTCTTGGAAATTGTACATTTTACCTTATTTCACCTTAGTGATTGACATAGTTTCCTAGTAAGTGGGTCACCCTTGGGTAAATGGATGCTATTGGGGGGTCTCCTTGAATGGTCATCGTACCATTTCCAGTCATACTTTCCATTTTCCAAACCTCTTCCCCTCATTTTCCTCATATTTTGGGTTTTTGGGCTCCTTGACCCTAAGAAGGGATTGTACCTCATTTCATGGGAAGAAGGGGTTGAAGGCCTAGAGGTGTTGTAGCTGAAAAAATTCAAAATCCATAACTTATCCTGCTAGATGCTCTCCCTAAGGTCTTGAGAGCAATGAAACACTTCTCCATAAAAAATGAAGGACCTTTAAAAAATAAATGATTAATAAATTTCCTTCTTGATGGGGGATTGCATTTGTGGCGTCCTTTAATTTCCATTGAATATGGAAATCAATTTGTTCCTAACTTCAAGTGGCATTGCAGTGTTCTTTACTTTCCATTGCTCATAGCACTCAATGTTTCAGACCAAAAAAAAATGAAGACAAATAAAGGGCTTGGAAAAATGTTGCATTGCAAATGAAGGGATGCAACACACCCTCCACAAAGGAACCCATAGATGAGACAATATGAGCCCTTGATATGTCAAGAACCCCATACCCAAAAGTCGTACCCCCATCCAACTCATGTTCACTACATGGCCTAAAGAGGGTCTTCTTGGGAAACACTCCTTGACTTGAGGATAGGCCTACCCAATAGGGCACCATGACAAACCTACCATACCTAAATTTGGAAAATTTTATAAGGTCTTTGAGCATTTGTTTAGTTTGAAAAGGGGGGATTTAATGCACATGTTTGGGTGGTTCTTTTATTATATGTGGCTTAGTTGGGATGATACATGTGAATTATGGACCCTTGGAGGGCATACTTGTTTGTCTTTGCAGGACCTTTCTTGGTGAAATATATTCATGGAAGAAATAAGCCACTTAGACCTCCATGGGGGCTTGAAATCCCATTGGTTGGATGTATCATCCCACTCATTGGAGACCTATGAAGATGAACGTTCCACTTGGGAATGTAACTTTAGTACTTGAACAATGCTTGGAACCATGAAGGAAGGATGATGTCACCCTCCTATTCCCAAATGTCCCTCTTGGGAGGCATGATGCCACATTTTGATGGAACATTTGGCATTCTTGGCACTTTTGGTGATGTTGTGGGCTTGAAGCTCCACTCTATCGCTTGATTTGAGGATGATGTGGCACCCCTCCAGCTTGACATCCTAGTCTTTAGAGGATTTTCCATCGCACATACCACCTTGGAGAGGGATTTTATTGGATTTTGTCCCATCATTTTGTTATTTTTTGTCATTTTGTAAGACTATGTGGGAAAAAAGGACAAATTGATTTGTTGATTAAGCATTGTAAATTAGGTTTTAGCCTAAAATCATGGATTCGATTGTAAAGTGGACAAATTATGGATTGGGTTTCCTCATATAAATATGAGGCAAGTCATTTGTCACAAAACATAACTCATCACTTGGGAGATTACTCTTGGACTGAAATTTTGGCCCTCTTTGGAAATTCACTCTTTCTTCTTCCTTGTCATAATGGATGCAACACTTGTCTATTGGTGGAATAAAGGCTAGTGACTTATCTTTGATGCTTCTTCTTGTAAAATTGTTGGAATTTCTTTGATATGTAATGGTTTTGCATGATATCTCTTGGACCAGGTAAGGAGTTTATACAATTTTGTGTTTTTCTTTTTAAATTCATGGTTCTACTATCAAACCTTAGGAGGAGTATAAGGGATACAATCTCCATCAAAGAATTTTCTTCGATTGTCATTGAAAGAACTCAAGGATTTCTACAAGGAGTAAGAGGGCTTACACACTTGTAGAAAGAACTTGCTAGGGTTTATCTTCTATAGAGAGTAAGAGGGTTTACACCCCTAGAATATTATCAAACCCTAGTTAAACTTGGATTTCTAAGCTAGATGATTTGGAGGTTTTGTGTCTTCTTTGGTTTTATAAGGGATTAATTCTCAAAAACAAATATTCACCTTATTTCCTAGGTTGTTGTTTAATAAAGAGACTCCATTAACCCAATAGATAAGGCACTAATTACATTGGTCGAGATTGTATATTGTTACATTTGTAAATGTGAAATTTGAGAGATTGAATTGTTCAAGTTTGGATTTGAATCTTACATCCTTTAGGATCTCTTCTGCTCCAAGGGTGTATTGATTATATAAGTGATTGTGTTTTTGTAACAAAAATTTAACTACAACCATTAGGGCTACAACAAACTTACTCTCTCATACTCTTTTCCATTTTTCTACCACTGAAAATTACCTTTAAGCTATGATAATTGTTATATTGATAATGAGTTATTGATTGGGTGGTTTTCTTGCTAATTTTAGTGGTTAGAACTTCTTGTTGTAGAAAAAAAATTCTAAATCCATTGGACTGTCATAAATACTTGTTGATAACACTCTTTAACAACCCTCATTTGTCATCAAAGTCTTGGTCTAAACATTGGAACATTGTGTACTAGTTACAAGCTTTATTTTCCAATATCATATACTTGATTTTGATGGTTCAATTTGAAACTATTGAAATTATTCATTGGTGATATATATTTCCTTACTATTGCAATTTTGGTAAAACAAGCATAAATTGTTGTTTCCCTCTTGTTCCAGGGCTCATTTCATCATATATTGTCTTGGTATTGGTTTTCTAACATTGGTTTTGCAGGTACTCTCCATTGGAAAATTTTCCTTAATTGATACTCAACCTACATCAAGCCCTTAGAACATTTCATTGTGATCTATAGGGGTGCTTCATTCTTCTCCTTGGATTCTCCCTTGCAATCCCCCTAGGGTCACCCAAGAAGCCTCCCTTTTGTTGAACTTGTCCATCACTAAAATGAGGGGGATGTCTATTAAGGTGACAGTGATAAGTGTCCCTAGTTGTGTCACACATTTGTTGCTTGGGTTAGTCTTTTCCCAAACTACAATCTTTGAGTACCTCATGAAACAAAATAAATTTCCAATAGAATATGCCACTTGGGAAGATGAGTTATTTGTACAGAAATGTCCTCATTTGATCAAGCATACAAGGCAACACTTGTTTGAAGGGGCTAGGCATGTTAAGCCCCTAAGTATTGAGCCATTTCATTCTTATTTTTATATTATTGTTGTGATTATGGGCCCACTAGGATCGATATTTGTAATCGTACCATTTATCGCTTATACATACCAAGGGGATCTGGTTTTCTAGATCATGAAGGGTTGTTTTTAAATATAAGTTGTAAATAAGGTTTCCCCCTAAAAGTGGCTTTGCTATTCATTATCTTTTTATCATTATCAAGACATGTAATTACTTAATCTTTATATTTTTATGCTATTCGAGATATTTGGTATATAAAAGTTGGGTTCATGTGTCGACTAGGGTGGAGTGCTAGTAGGGTACTCGAATAAGAAATTGCTAGGAGGAACAAGGAACCCAACCAATGAAATTGAATAATTTTCTCAATGAACAAAGTAGTAAGCAATCAAATGTTTTGAGAAATGGTTCATTGTAGAACAATGTGAGCATAGGGGTGGGATAGTTATGTGTGGTATAACCAAGTGAATATGGTGTGTAGTTGAAAGAGTACGATGCTCATTAAAAGGTGGGTTCATCCAAAGAACAAAAACATTATGTTCAAGAATTATAATGCTCAAGAACTTGGGGAGATACTATGGGGGTTCATTTGAGTGGTCAAATGTTCATATGGGTCAAAAGGATCCAACAACTGTGCATGATCATTCAGTGAGGCCAAACAACCCTATCATGGGCTAGCATATGAATAATGAATTATTCAGAGTGAAACCATATAAGTGAATTGGATCATGATGAATATTAGTTGTGCACCATTGTCAACGAGTCCTTTAGTGTTGAGGGGCTTGGAAGTCACATGATCCGAACTGTCAGTGGGGCATGTAGCGTTTGGCTTGAGAGAGACAAAAGTGGTTTTCTATATGGTTAGGTGATAGAAACGAGCCTATCATGGTTGAACTTGCTTCGACAAAGATGGATAAGCTCCATGTTAAGCTATATAAGGATTTATGCTTGGTACCTACCTTGGGTTTGTTCAAGATAATTGATGGGATAGAGGTGTATTGATTGATATGACTTGGTTATTGGTTAATCCCAACTAGAAAGGTCATGTTGGTGATATGCAATGGATAGGATATATGGGTGATATGGGATGCTTAGGATGAACCATAAGGAAAGAAAAAAATGAAAAATAATATTTAATATCCTCAATTAATGATAGACTAAATTAAAGAAGATCCAAAATTAACTTTTAAATAAACTTTTAATATATTGTTGCATGAGAGTATGGTTAGAAGAAAATACATCATAATAGTAAAAAATATAATATTACATAACAAATTTGTTAAATTCAATTAACTTACGATCCAAAGTTTTATGCTAACTAAAATTTAAATTTAAATCTAGACATCTCATCTCAATTACTAAATCACAAATTCAAATGAATATTAAATTTCATTATTGACTAATTTGAAACTAATATAATTCACACCATTTTATACAAATGATGAAAAAGGTTAAAATTCCAAGTCCAAAGAATGTATAAATCAGGGTTAAAAAACAATTTCACATAACAACAAGTCAAATACGACTTTTTAATCTAATTATGTATAAGATTCAAAGGTGGTTTCAAAATACATGAGAGATTCCTACTAACATAAAGTTGGCAAATGGGTAGTATAATACCAAGAAAATACTAGGTCTGGTACAACATTGCATTAATGATTCATCTCAACATCCAAAATCAAAACATTATATATTCATGCATAATCTTTTTATTTGATTAAAATATATTATAACTTGAGTCAATCAATTAATGCATTTACTAATTAATGGTATAGTGCGTGGAATATGACGATGGGAGTGGAAAGGGAAAAGGTGGATTATGAAGATGGAGGTAGGGAGATATTAAGAAAAATATGAAATTAGAGTAACTAGCACAACCGACTCGTGGGTGGAGAACACCGGAAGGGTTCCATTCAGAACAAGAGTCATGATTGAGACGACTCCAACACAGAGCACACATAAAACATCTGTGCAGTTCGTGGCATCAAACGACCTTTTCGGATATAAAAAATGAATGAGTGCCACCAAAATGAAACATGTGTAGAGTGTTTTTTAATGATATAAACGTGGCTTGCATATATTTTAATCCTCCTTAATAATTTGAAGGTGGCAATTATGTATTTTTACAGTAAATTTATAATGTGATTAGGTAAATGTAAAAAAGTTAACATGTTAACGGATGCCTTCATAAATGAAAGGAAGTTATGAACAATAAATTTGACGCATTGATTTTGGAGGACGACTAAGAATATGCCAGAATCTTCAATGCTTAGCCTTTAGATTAGAATTTAAGATTAAAAGATCATTAATTGTGCCCATTATCAATAGGTGTACGCCTTTCGACGTAATTAATGTATTACAATTATAATTTTTTAATTAATTAAAAACATATAAATGTATTTTTAAATAAATGAAATCATTTTTTTTGAAATGGCGTTTTGAATTTCAACTAAAACATTGTTAAAAAGTTCAAGAAAAATAAAAAAATTGTTTTAAAATTTTTTTAATTAACTATTGGACAAGAAAAATAAAAAACTTGTTTTAAAAATAGTTTTAATTAACTTTTGGACCACTTCCTTAATCATTATTTTGTTGGTTTTAAATTAAACATTATTCAATGCACAATAGACAATTTGTTGTCTTAAATATGGTATATGATAGTTTTAACATTCAATGTTCCACCGAGTTTCTAGTACAAGGTGATGCAAAAGCAGAAGCACCCCCAAATTTTAGAGAAATGGGGGATGGGGTGATGCCAAATCCCTAACATAGGGTTCTTGTCTTTAAAAATATAAAAATAATGATAATAATGATAAAATCTCAACAATAATAATTCATCCCATTCAAATTCATCATTGTGCAATGTAAATACTAAATAATAAACAATAAAATAATACTAAATTCAAATTTGTAAGTGATATAAACATTTTTCAAATTTGCCCAAAGGGGTTGGATCCAATGGTGGAAAGAAAAGAGTTTTTCACCCTTGGGCAAGGTTCAATTCCCGTGAGGGATTTACCTGGAGCCATGGGGGCACCTTGAGGTACTGGTCGAACGTGTGGTTGCACCCAGAAATACTATATTAAATGGTTTCACTACCTGTGCACATAAGTGGATCAAATATCACCCACATGTCCTTCAAATTCTTCTCCCAAAGGGGTTGGATCCAATGGTGGAAAATGATGAGTTTTTCATCGTTGGGAAAGGTTCAATTCCCGTGAGGGCTTTGTTGGATTACTGAGAGGGCGGGTGAATCAGTGATAGAGCAATTATAATCATTTTTAAACCAAATAATCCAAGTGTTATATCAATGTATAATTATCATCCGATAATGAGCAATGAACAAATGAACAATCATACACATACATAGTACACCAATGTTTTATGTGGAAACCCAAAGCGAGAGAAAACCACATAATGTTTTTTCTTATATGTCTTGAAGAATTACATTCATTAGAAGCACTAACTTCCTTTGTTTTCCAGATTCAACTGGAAAGAGGCTCCAACCCCCTAGTTTCTCAAGCTACAACCTGAGGAAAGATCAAACTCCCCAATTCCCTAGCTACAACCAGAAGGAGGCTACAACCCCCTATGTTCTCAGGCTACAATCGAAAGGTGGCTACAACTACCTGTCATTTCCTTGTCCAACCGCCCTGAAGTAGAAGTAGAATGATGGAACCACTGTCACACTATCACTGTAAGATATATCGCTGTAAACCTGTACCAATAAACCTAAACCATGCATCAACCATGCATCAACCTGTACCTCAACCTGTAATCAAATTGTACCATAAACAAGTGCATCAACCATGCACCAACCTGTACCAAACAACCTGTAATAAACCTGTACCATAAAAAAGTGCAACCAACCATGTACCAAGTATGTACCAATCATGTTTCAACTACTCATCAACTATGACTCGTCAATATGTACCGACATCATCAACTATACACCTCATGTATGTGCCAACTCATCAACTACTTGTATCAACCATGTACCCAACTTGTACCTCAACCAAAATCCCTCATCAATTTCATCATCCAAATATGATTTGTGACTCTATAATAGACTTGGTGTATATGATCACATCCCTACAAACCTTCATTAACTTTAACAACAAGAGACTAGCATTTTCATCAAACTTTTCTTTAGTCTCACATGACTAGTTTTGGATTAGTCAACAACCCTAACTTGAAATAATAATAACTTTGTACCTGTAATGAATAGAGATATGAAACTGATACACAATGTTCTTCAGTGTGTTTTATGCAATTCCTCCAGGTTTCACTACTTGGAACCTCTCATAAAAGGAGTTATAGCAAAAATGACATACCTTGTTGAATTATGACTTATTCTAGAGAACGACCTTGTAGAGCATGCCCCACACAAAATATTAGTTGAATCAATATGAAACTATTAAAAAACATACTAAAGACTATACGCTAACCAACACATATGGTATTACTTAATTTGGACTGTTATGAAGAAGTTATGACATTTTTACCCGAAACACCTATTTTAGACTAGTTTAAGGACTAGCCACAAACCCTATTTTCCACAGAGTGTAACTCCAAAAATACAATGAACCACATGATGAATTTTTTACCATGGATAATTGGATATGTTTCCTAAATGGAATAGCAATTTCACGGTCTGAATCATTCTAGAAAAGACATTATTGCGAAAATGGTGAGATGACCTATAAATAACATACCTTAGAAAACATCATCAAAAGAAGTTATCCTTCCTTGAATTACGACCTTCTTTTCTTCACCTTCCCTTAGAAATTCGTCTTAGATATACTTTGGTTATTCAATATGCTAAAGTTTGATCTAAAATTAGAGAACCTTTCCTCTTATTTATACTCTCCAAGTAGCCTTTTTAAAAACATCTTCTAGGTCACTTTGCTCACTTTCCTTAATTTAGGGTTATCCACTTATAATTTCCCCCTGAATCGGGTGGAGGTTTTCCCCCTGAATCCCTTGATGCTTCTATATTACTCGTTCCAGACAGTGGGGGTTCCACTTCGGTCCCTGCTGGTTGTTGCCCCTTTAAAGTCTCATTTATGGCCTCCAAAGAGCACAGTATGAGAGCTAGTTCCGACGATGGTGGTGGTGGCGCTGGCGGTGTTGGCGGCGCTTGTGACAATGCTCCTCTACCTTAATTCCCTCGAGTCCTAACCATCCTGTATGATTTAACCTGCATCAACCAAAGTTGTCAGGGTGAGTTCAAGGACGTTTCAAATTGGTGCTACTTAAACTAGAAACAGGGTTAGGCGTAAGTTTTTCTTTACTTGTCTGTAAACAG